>MIQA02004903.1:0-23083 GCA_001887855.2 Sclerospora graminicola | reverse complement strand
CATGCAAGAATCCAATCAAAAACCTTCATTACTATGACAGAGCCAATCGCACAGAATAACTGGACAGCGCCGTCAACGTGCAAAGCTCATTCTCGTTTTTTTCAAGCTACTGCTCAAGTCAACAAATGCACTTCCGCTCGCTGGATCGAGGCAGCGGCCGTCCGCTGGAGGGGTTCGATTCCCCTCGGAAGTATTGAATCAGGTTCAAAAGGTAGGTGCCCTGTTTTTTTAAATTAACTAACAAGCGACTGGTGATCGATGTTGCAGTTAACCTTGGCGTGCCTTCGGGCTGTTAGCCTTGGTGTGCATTCAAAGAAAGCTAGTTCGCGTATGATTTTTTTATTGTATGTGTAATAGATTGGTTGAAACGTGCCGCATTTTTAATATGTTTCTTACTTCCCTGCTTCTTTAGCTTCGTATTCAATGTAGGTCTTGCGCGCAAGTGCACGTCGCGCTTTTTCAAATTTGACGATCAGTGTGTTGCTGACGTCCTGGCGCGTTTTCCACGTTGGCTGCCAGTCAACCAGGTAGTAAATTACCCCGTCAATGCGTTTGCGGTCGAGAAGGCGACGGGCGCCGTAGAGTGGACGCTCTTCGAGCGAAGCGTCCCCAATCCACTCGCCGTCTTCACTGGTTTTGCTAGGAACGAGCCAGTCATCTATGTCGGCCTTTCGAATGACGGTCGTGGATCGGTCACGCGTCATTTTAGCCGTCACAGCGAAAAGAAGCACAGTGAGTGCTTCAGGTAAGTGTGTTATACCTTCCACAGTGAGTATCATGCTCAGTCGAAGGTGGCGAATGGCGTCGTCATTGATGCGGTATTTTTTACCCTCTTTGCTGATCGCACGAATAGATGAGATGACCAAGCCCTTGAATACTTTCTTGGAGCACAGATCGTTTTCTTTCACTCGTTGGATAGGCATCTAAGGAGGTGGCGGACGTTTTCAAGAGTAATAGAAGAAAAGTATAATCGGAGAAATGAATGGTTTGTTTCACACCACAGTTGGCCATGCGTTTTTTTTATTTTTTATGTACAGGTTAAACGAAGCCTTCTATTTATGGTCCGGCGTCGCAAGTGTTGCAAGATGAAAAATTTATCGGAGAAATGCATGGTTTGGTTTTACACCACTGTTGGCGCATGAATTGTTTTTTTATTTATTTATTTACAGGTACGAATCCTTCTATTTATGGCCGGCGTTGCAAGTGCGCGTCATGGCGGAGCTGTAGAAGCATCATCTGATACAGGGACGAGAGTCGCTCGGCTCACACGCGGGGTGGGATCCTCTACAAGCCCTGCTCGAACACGCAAATGGAATTCGCGGATGTGGATGTCTAGCGCGCTTGATCGATGTAGCGCACGGAATGCTTTTAGTACCGTTCCACACGAACGCGCGCGGATTTTCCGCGGGGCAAAAAAGGTATGTATTCGCTTCTCGATTTCCCTGCCGACGTTGAGAATGTTATCACGGAAATCATCGGCCGTTTCGTCCACTTGCAGGGTATCGACAAATAAGAGCATGAAGCCTACGACGCTGCGGAGCTCCGATTTCTTCCGCTTATCGATGAGAACCGAGGAGTGAGCCCGGCACGCGTACCATTCGTACCACGCGTCGACCAGGTTATTACCTGATGACTTCCTGCGCTTCTGGGGCTGCTGTGCATTCTCAACTCGGTCACTTGGTTGTTGTTCCTCAGGCTTTCGCTTGCTTGCTGACGGGCAACCGGCAAGCTGGGCTTCGATATCCCTGACACGTTCTGCAAGCGTTGTTGTGAGTTTAAGTAGATGCTCAATCACAGCCGCTTGAGTTTGCATGATGCCGATGTCTTTGAGGTCTACGTTCTTTTCTTCTGCTTTAGCTCGGTTGACGTCGTTTGTCAGATGTACAGACCAAGCCAAGAGCTCTTCGTACTCGACGCCGGCGACGCGCAACGCGTCGGTGACACGACCTATCATGGGGGCGATTGCGTTCATCGACTTGAATGTAGGGAATGCCTTGATGAGATGTGCGCACAACACATCGGAGACGCTTGGATGTACGTTGAGCTGGTGGTTTTGTTGATCGGAGCAGGTGACAAACAAGGCCGCTTTGAACTCGTTGAGTTTGGCGCGGTTACGTGCGTCAAACGTTGAAAAGTTGTCAATCGGTACGACGGCCGTGGTGTCCCACCCACTGAGCACCTTGGCAACTTTTTGGTTTTCTTTTGTGGTGTTGAAGATGTACCTCATTGCCTTTTTCATGGATGACAGGTTCCAACCGCCCCGGTCGACAATCCACTGGAGCGTCAATTCGGGGCTTCCATTAGCAGCTTGAGCGCCTCCACGACGGAACGAATGCGACGTCAAAGTAGTGGTAACGCCTGCTGGTCCTGCGATCTTTCCTAACGTGCGATTGATGTAGCTATGTATACCAGGTAAAGCCTTCCGCCCTTTTGTTTTTCCCGTCGTCTCGCCGTGCTTGTCGGCGAGCAGGTCCATGTCGACAGTCGCTCCAGATAGAACGGCGCCTAGCGGAATCAGTGGACCCAGCTCCGTGATGTCAGTTGCCGTGGCGTCGGGGAGCTGAGGTAGTAGCGATGCGCTTGGGGTAGTCTGCATGGCCAGCGCAACTGCGAGGGAGGTGAGCGGACATGTTGCGGTTGATGCATCAGGGAATAGCGAGAGACCATTTTCCTGCGAATTCTTCATCCGAATGAAGCGTATGAAGAGGACATTTCCACACATGGACAGGTTTTCTTTCTTCAGATGTGTCAGGTCCGACGCTCGACCGAAGAGATACCAGAGTAACGAGAGTACGGCAGCATCTTGATAATCAGTTGCACTTGTAGCGTGCGCATACATATAACTCATGAGTAAATGAAGATGTTCCTTTGTACATCCATTTGCTTGCTTTACAACCGTAACCGCTGGACGTGTCTTGCAGTACTTGTCAAGCATGCTTCTTTTTTTCAAGAGCGCAGCCTCCACATGAGCACTACTCTGCGGGAAACAGTCCAGCAGCCACAGTTTAGCCTGTCGGAAATACTGCATGATTGTATTGTGTGCAAGCTTCTCGCCAGGCTTGCTCTCTTGAAAAGCCAAGTAAACTCCGAAACGGTATAAAAGACTCACAAGAATTGCGCCGCTGGAGTCACCGCCGACTGCATCCGAAACCGCTGACATCGAGACATTTTCCTCATGGAGGAATCGCTTGAATGCGTTAGACGCTGTTGCTATTGCCTTCAACGTGTTGACGGGCTGCAAACTTGATAGGTTCATGGTCGGAACGCGGAGGATATGCAAATGAATATGTGTTTAACAGTATTTTTCTATGGTCATACCCATATTTTTGCAAGGGTTCCGTCGGAACCGGTCGGAACGAAATTGAAGCTTTGATAAACGGTATGATTGGTCGAAATATAGCCACTTCTATCCTTACATTGGCTGAAAAATCAAAATTCAATTTTGATTGGACAGAATAGCGCATACAAATGTCATGAGGTGTCGGAACTTTAACGATATTCAACCATATCATAACGGTTCCGACATGGCTACAAAAGATCCGACACCATTGATTGGATTCAAATTAGATAGGGTTAGGAAAACAATTATAATCCAATAAACACCGCTTATTGCGGCGGGGTGCTAAGTCGCGCCCGCTCCGCTAGAGCGCTCTGTATACAAATTCTTATATGTGTCGGAGGATAATGTCGGAAGCATTTGGCTCCTACATTATCCAAAACGGGAAACTTAGACTTGAAAAAGTGTCGGAACTTGTCGGATAAATGATCATATTTATCCATACTAACGTAAAACATCAGATTTTCGCAGGAAATTGGGTACCTTAGCTAAATTAGGATACCGGTAATTTTGTTCAATCAGCAGACAGGTGGAATCCGCATGAACCAATGAAAAGCTCTAATCATGGACTAGGTGGGGTTATCCTTAGAGATGTCTCTGGAAAAATATACAAGTCGACAAAACCCACCAAAAATACCGAAAACAGCAGTTTTTCGCGGAAAAATCTTCATAGAAATGTCGCTGATAAACCTAAAAGCTGGCACAAGTCGACCAAAAATATCAAAAATAGCTGTTTTTTGCGGAAAATATTTTACTGCGAAAAACGGCTGCTTTCGATTAAACAGCCAATCGTTGGACGTGTAGCAAAAATACCGACATATAATTGGCCCGCTGATGTTTCGTGCGGAAACGAGTTTTACGTACCATTGTTGTTGTAAATTGTAGTTATTTACTTTTATACTATTAGCTACTTGGATGATGAACGCATGAGTTTATACTTTCGTTTCTTTTGTCGGTCCAGACGTATCAGTAATTATAGCGGTCTGACGCGGGTTCAGATTTCCATCTATCTGCAAATACGCCGGCAGATCTGGAGTTGCATACCTTGAATCCATAGTCCGGCCTTCGTTCTCGAGTGCTGCTACTGCCTTATTTGCTCCATCGTCCCTCTCCAAATAAATTCCGTATACTTGAATTGATTCTATTCTGCTGCTCCTCTGCTGAAACTCTACTAAGTTTCGTACTCGTCATATCCAGGCTAATGCAACCGAGCAGATGGCCCACCACAAATGATGAACTTGCTTCAAACACTCCTCTGCTTGTTCGTCACACCTGTTTCTGACGCGTAACTTGAATTTGTGTGATGTCGGTGGAGCTCTTCGTCGTGCAATCATTTGCTGAAATGAAAGTACTGTATCCGTCGAAACCACCCATCCGTGCCAATAACTAATAAGACGGGCCCAAAAAGACATGGACCGCTTACACCCCCACACAATATGGGTGACCCCTTTCCCCTCTGCCTTGCACTCCTTGTCGAGGCGGCAGGCGTTATCAACCTCGTATCCTGGGTAGTAGACGTTCAACTAGTGCGTCGCTGCTTGCCAAGCAGGACGTGGTATGAAAACCATCATTCAGCGAGATGTTGAGCCTGTGGAGAGCGCGCGCTTTCCCGTCCAGCGCGTCGTCACTGAAAAAGGAGGTGAATTTATCAATGGGGATATGGGCGAGTGATACGCAGCACGCGGGATCGATCACATCAAAGTCGGACCGAAGACCTCGCATCCGAGCCCTTGTGAGCAGCGGGTCCATCAGTCGCTCATCGAGATGGCCAAGACGAAGATGCAGACATCCGTCTTCCCGCGTTCGTTCTGGCCGTACGCATTGGCGAATGCTGTGTACATTAAGAATCGAGTGCACTCTAAACCAGTGGAAGGGATTCCTTATGAGAGGACGTTTGATGTCAACCCCGACATTCATGACATTTGGAAGTTCAGGTCCCTTGCGTTTATGCACGTGCCCAAGACACCAGAACGACAGAAGCCACGATTAACGCGTTTGCGCTCGGCTACGCGGACGACACGGTCGGCTGTCAAGTGAACATTCCAAGTGAGAACACTGCAAAGTTTGTTGCCAAAGTGCGCGTACGAGAGGAGATCACGTACGGAGATCGTCACAAGATTGAACCAGAAGATGAGGAACTGACCACGTGGTTACGTTTCTCAACGGAGCTTCCAGCTCACCACGAAACAACGGGAAGCAGTGCTGACGGCGATATCGAGAGTGCAGTGCCTGATAAGCGTGAATCGGTGTCCGATCTCTCTATGGCATTAGATTACGACTACGATGAAGGAAATGCATCTGTCTCTTTTGAGACCCATAGATACAAGTCCATGGCTACGTTGGTCAGCTCCGATGTGGGGGAAAGTGGCGATTCGGACGTGCCCGAAGATGATCAAGTGGTAAAAGAAGGAGACGGTGCGCTTGAACAACGGAACCATCACTCACTCAGCAGAGCCCGCGCGTGAATGAAGATGAATCCACACAAGCTCAACCATGTTCTTCTGGAACCGGCAGTGGCGACGTTTTTATGACGCTTCTGAGAGTGAGAGTGATGATGGATCCGTATCAGCGGAATGCTGTTCTAATGCAGCAAGTACTGGAAATGGCCATCACTCTGAGCCAGCTCCAGGAGACGTTGGATCTGGGGACGACACACCAAGAGAATGTGTGACTCGGAGCGGTAGCGCTGCGACGCAAGCAGAAGGTGGCGAAGTGATTGTTCTGCCTGTCGGCTTACACAAGCGACCTAGGCATCGCAATGCCGGATGGAGCACAAACGATCAGAACGATGTGGGTATACGCGTTGAAGACCAATGCACACGGGTACATCATTCGTTTTAAGGCGAGACTCGTCGCATTGGGCAACTGGCAGATGCCGGGCATCGCTTTTCGTCAAACGTATGCGCCAGTAGCGAGAATGTCATGTTTCCGACTGTTGCTGCCAAGGTGGGTCTGATTGTGTACTCTGGGGACATCAACACCGCGTACCTGAACGCAAAGCTGGAACTCGAGCAATACGTCCGCTTGATTGAGGGGTTTCCATGCGAACAAGACGGCAAAAGTTGCGCCAATCAGGTCGCGAATGAAGCTCCGAGATCAATGGGTGGCTCCTGCAGCGGTGCGCCACCGATCCGTGTCTCTATTACCAGTTTGATGGAGATCGGATCGTGTTTGTGCTAGTCTACGTGAACGACGTGCTCTGTGCGACGAGCGACACGTCGTTCAAGAAGCAACTCTTCCGTGATCTCAACGTGGCGTACGGTATGAAGGATCATGGTTAGGTGAAAAGAATACCTCGATGTTGAAGTCTCTTAAGATGCCAGTGGGATTTCTATCTCTCAACGGAAGTACGCACTCGAGATTCTCACTAAGTTCAATTTCCACGAGGCCAACAAAAGCGGAAATCCAATGGAAACGAACGTGCGACTAGCCCCAGCTACGGATGATGATCAACTCGACAATAGCTTTGATTACCATGGTGTTTTGGGGATGCAAATGTACTTGGTCACAAGAATAAGACCGGATATTGCCTACGCGTTGGGTTAGTTGAGTCATTTCGTTGCGAAGCCAACAGTTTAAAGCATGTGGGTGCATTGAAGCGGCTTCTCCGCTACTTGGTTGGTACTGTCAACCGTGGCATCAAGTATAGCCGAAGTCAGGGTGGTGTCATGAAGCGCGTCATCACACTCCGCGGTTTCTGTGACAGTGACTGAAGTAGTGACCCTGAAACGCGCAAGAGAACGAGTGGCTTCGTGGCTCTCAAGACATCAGCCAATTGTCGCTCTCTCTCCTGCTGAGGCCGGTTACGTGGCCTCCTGTGAAACCAGTACGAAGGCGATGACTGAGAGCAACATCTTGACCGAGATCCTGCCATCGTACGTCATCAAGCCAGTCATCGGGATCGAAAGCAGCGCCACACACACTCTGGCTACAAACCCAACGTACAGTCGACGCACTCGTTACATCGAACTGCGCTGGCACTATGTCAGGGTACAAGTGCAACGTGGATCAATTGCGTTGGTCAAGGTGAAGGGAGACGCCGATGCGTTTACCATGCCGCTGGACAAAGCGCGTTTGGAGAGACTCTGTGAGTTAATGGGCATCGCGGGCATGGCGTCAGTTCCCTAATTTCGAAGAGCCAAGTCGCCAAGAAGGCGAATATGTGCCGAGCCATCCATTTAGCAAAGCAAAAGTATTTCAATGCATGGTTTACCTCGTCAAAGGAGCTTAGAAGGTCACGAAATAAGAGATGGCTGAAGTGGTGACCGACCACTAATGGAATGACCCACGTAAAGGAGGAATTCGCGCGTCCATACCAAAATACAGTGAGCTGATTGGTGCAGACACTTGTGGGTTCAGATACAGGATTTGTGCCACGTAGGGGAGTTCTCATTGGGTGGTGTGACTCTACCGTACGTTAAATGCATGTCCTAGTTTTGATTTTCTAAAAGTCCTACTTAAGCTCAAAATAGGAAATTAGGAAAAAGTCCTAGTTTGCAGAACCCTGCCAATCCTCAATCGCGATTTGTTTATGGCAGATTCAATGCTGCTCCACGAAATTTCAGGCATGCTGGGAAGAAACAGGTGTTTGGGTAGTAGATACTATGATTTGTAACTCAGTTTTTATGAAAGTACTCCAAAAAGGAGTATTAAAATGTTGTTAATCCTGTCCTCCCCTCAAACATAACTAGTTCGGAAGGGTATATCCTCCCTGAAATATAGCATAACCTGACCCCTCAAATATAGCACTACTGGATGCGTATAACCCCCCGGGTCAGTATTACAGGTTTTCCAGTACTCCGCTTTTAGAATTTTAGGTGTTGCTGTTTTGCAATCTGTCCTTTTTTGTGACGTGTTAAACATGACATACGGTGCGTTGGGTGATCCGGAGGCTCTGAAAAGCACACCACAAGAACTCAGTCGCTTTGCCCTCAACCAAAAACCTTTACTACTCGCCGGTCAGACACTACGCAGCCTCCGCTTGCATTATGGGCATTGTTCAATCCTCAGTTTACATCCGCGTGCATACGGCATGTAAACCTTAGACAAAAGTTTAGGTTGTGGTGCTCTCCTGTGGTTGTCTCGTCTCCCATGTGTCCCGTGTGTATCACTGTTTATGTGTGTTTGTCATGTTTTTTTCACGTATCCTCCCCGAAAGGGACATTGTCAAATATACGAAACAAAGCACTTTATTTTTCACCAAAGCAAAAGCACATTACTTGACTTGCTATGTTACCACTACGGTCCCTTACTCTTTCAGCTCTCGGCTCCATCTTTCTGTCTTTTCAGGTCACTGCTGACTACAGTGTCGAAGTTCCTCTAGGCAAAGAGAGAGTTTTAGCTCGCGAACCATGGCACGGATGGGGTACATCACTTTCTTGGTGGGCCAATGTCTTCGGTGACCGCAAAGATATCGCCGACGCTCTTTTCACGTTGAACGATTCCGTGACGCTAGACGGTGCTACGTCGGCAATTCCAGGGCTTGGATTTAACATTGCACGCTACAATATTGGCGGTTCGAGCACCAACGTTATCCATGACAATGGTGCCGAAATTGCCATGAAAATGTCCAAAAATATGCCTGCATTTAAGTTCATGGAAAGTTTCTGGGTCGACGGGAAAAAGCGAAGATCCGACTTCTACGAGTTGGAACTGGAATGCCGATGCCAAACAACGTGCGATGCTCCAATTCGCTAACATACGTGGAGCTACTGTGTTCGAAGCGTTTGTTAATTCTCCACCATGGTGGATGAATTCAAACCATGCGACTGCGGGGGGAGAAAAGGGGGACGCGGACAACTTGCAAGCGTCCAACTATGATAAGTTTGTGCTCTATCTAACCACGGTCGTGAGTAAAGCCAAGACAGAATGGGGCATTGAGTTTTCCTATGTTGCACCCTTTAACGAGCCATCCGAGCCTTGGACCTTTCCAGGGAACGAAGAAGGTTGTCACTTTTCAACGGATACTCAACGCACCATCCTGTTGCTCCTTCGCGACAAGCTCAATGCTCTTAAACTCAATCAAGTCCACATCGCAGCGTCCGATGAAAATTCACCGACGATCACGCTGTCTACTTTTACAGATATCGCTAGGGAAACTGCAGCCATTGATTTTGTTGAAAAAGTAAATGTACACGGCAATATCGGCTCGGAAGCATATCGTGGCCCAGACCGCCCTGAGCTGCTAGACGACGCGACCGGAAGCATGACGCCACTGTGGGACTCTAAGTACAGCGACGAAGACGCGACGGGACTCATCATGGCAGAGTCCATTTGTCTTGATATTAACGAGATGGGCGTGTCAGCTTTCGTGTATTCGCAGGCACTGGACAGCGCTGGTTGGGGCTTGATCCAGTCCAACCCTGGCGATAAGTGGATTGGTACGCCGAACCTAAAGTACTATGTGTTAATGCAGTACTCACGCCATATTCGACCTGGTATGAGGATTATTGGGACAGACGACAGAACAAAGACTGTTGTCGCCTATGATGAAGGCAAGGAAGTGCTCGTTATTGTGACAGTGAACGTCGATGACCGCCAAACAGTGACGTACGACTTAACGTCTGCTGAAAAGGTGATTGGTCCTGTTAAAGCTTGGACGACGGGAGCAAACGGCAGAGCATTACACAAGCCAAGCAACGTTGAACTCTCGGACAAGTGTTTGAGCGTTGCTTTACCTGGAAAATCAGTGGCTACGTTTGAGATTGCAGGAGTAGGTATGAAATTGTAGTCTATTCAGCCTCCGATGCTATCAGCTTCTGCAATTACATGTACATCAATGCTCGTATAAATTGAAAATATAATGAGCTTTGGACGTTCATACTAAGATCTGTTCTTCTGTGTCTTTCGGAGACATCTTCAAATTTAGATTTCGGCACTCCTACCCATCCATTTTCCATTTCCTACAACGAAGCTTGGCAGTGTTCTCTCACCCGTAGAGCACCCAACAGAGATGTCCTTTCCTGTACTATGAATGCCTAAACCAAAAACGCGCTTTTGATTGGTTGTAAGTCACCTACCTAGCTGAGTACATACATGTGTGTGTTCACGGTTCGAAGGTAAGTAAAAGTAGGCAAAAAAGTTCCGAATTTGCAATCTCAGCCGCTCACGGATTGAAGCGAATCGGACTAACCTATCAAGTAAGCTTTTCAGCGTAGCACTTCACCCATGGATGACCCTGGGCCAGGGACCGGGACCCCCCGGATCCTCCTCTTACAAAGGAGGAATATGCCTCGGCGAGGCAGCCCTCTGCGTCGCACATGCAGAGGGAAGAGTCAGTCCCCGACTTCCAGGAGTCGACGATTGATAGCCAGTCAGAGGTAGAACCAATACCGGTTTCAGTATCGGTATTGCCTAATCGTGAAACTTTACCCACTAACGCCGCTCCAGTACCGCGGGAAGGGGCTAAGAGTGTGAACCCGAGTCCCAGTGGGGAGGTTCATACTCAACAAATGGAGAATGGGGAAATACGGCACTTTGAAGCTAACCAGGCAGTTAGCATGTCAGTTTCATCCTCACACAGTGGGGAGAACGACGAACCAATGAACTTGCAGGAGGACTCGGTACTCCTAAAGCAAGAGAGAGCTCCACCTCGGCGGAAAGATGGTCGTGTTCAAGAGAAGCGGCCAGGGATGGAGAAGAAGGAAGCATCGCATCCAGATGCGGAAAAAGATTCGCAAGAATCTCGGGAAGTACCTAAAGTTAAGAGTCAACCCGAATACACAGCGGATCGGATGGCACGAGCTCTAAAGAATGGACTCACCCAGGCGTCGCACTCACTGACGATAGTTCAAGCCTGGGCTGATCTCATGCAAGAATTGTTTAGCAAACTATTTATTAAAGTCAAGGGTCCGATTTCACGGCTATCACCTATTGTGAAACGGCTCCCTAAACTGAAGCCTAAAGAAATTGAAAGGATGTTGAAACTTTTCGAGATGATTGTGGTCAAGAAAAAAGAAGACTAGGGAGTCTGGAAACAACGCGTTTTGCATGCTGTATACACGGCCCAAAAATCGAATTTGAAGTTGGAAACCATCCTGTGGAAAATTCTCGGACAGGAGAACGTAAAAGGTGCCACCCCGAGTGTGGCACCATTAGTTGGATGGGCACAAAAAGTGAAAGGCGAGACGGCCTCCTCATCTCAACCGGAGCTTGTGCAATAACCGTTTCTCTTCAAGACTTCTGTATGTAAGCCTGAAGAAATTGAATCACTGCGTAAAGTATGTGAACAAATGTATGGAAAAAATGTGCCCTTGCAATGTCGAGAGGGAACCAAAGAAGAGTGGAGAATAGCCCAAGGTTTGGTAGAAGGGAATGTTCTGGCCCGTCAAATGCCACAATTCATCAAGCGAATTATGTCATTTGGTGAGCAAGTACGGCTCGTACAAACTATACGGGCCCAGGTGGAAGGCTGCTTGGTGCTGGACTTGAAGGGTGAAAGCCCGATAAAAGAGGCATTTCTCAACACGCGCAGCATACAGGAGAGTATCTCAACAGCAGCTACGGCGAGGGGTAAAGGGACCAAGGAACTCTGGGCAATGATTGCTCAGGTTAAAACAATCAGCTACAACGCTGCAAATCATGCGATATATTCTCATTTTTTTACACGTACAATTGCAGAAAAATTTGACGGCGTCAAAGTACCGTTTCATCGTCTCGACCATGTACTCACCAACTTGCATAAGAAAAATCTGCGTAAAACGGGGACGGCATGGGACCAACAGCGTGACGCCAATGGGGAGCTTTTCAAACAACATGGAACCTACACATGTATCTTGAAGAACATCACCCGGTCTATTGACCTAGTGAGGTTTTATGGCAGTTTACATGAAATATTTGGTATAGGCTTTCATAAAGAAGATTTGGACAAAGGTGGTCCATTGTCATCGACATCAACGGAATGGGAGCTCACTTTCTTTACAAACTCATGCCCGGAGGCTCTACAAGGAATTTCATGAATTTCTTGGTTTGACACGATGATAGTAGTGGAGCATCTCACAATGCGGGATAGGCGACAATGCATGAGGTGAGGGATGGATGGGCACCCTATGCGAGCATGTACGGCGACAATCGAGGCATTAAAGAAGGAAAGTTGCTTAATTATCACACAAGATAAAATTAAGGGTATTTCCCTACCTAAATCAACATTCATGAGCATGGAGGAAATAAAGTTAGCAGCCGAGATGAATTTACGCAAGCAACAGGAACACCTAGAGAAAGCCCAAGAAAAAAAAGACCATCCCCGATCGGACCAGGAAGCAGAGGTTGGTAGGTCCAACACCACAGAATACCAAGAGGACAGCAGCACCGAGGCACCTCCGAAGGTGGCTAAACCACAGCAATCCGCGGTGATCCAAAGCGACGACCTGAAGAAATCACAATTAGGGGATGGATCTGGTGTTAAAGTGGGTAATACCTGGACCACGGTGAACAGGTCCAACCGGAGTATAAACAATACTCCTCCACCACCCAAACACCGGGGTGAATCTACAACCAAACCGGGGATAACAATATCTCAAGAGGTAAAAATTTTAATAAACAAGTCACGAAGCCAGCTACATTTCAACCATCCACGGGTCAGCGTGCTACAAAACAAGAAGGAAGTGCCACAGTTAATAATGTTGTTCGAGCTCCGAAAGTTCAACGAACAACTAAAAATGGCGGTTCATCAGGGGCGGGCCCAGGGGGGTCAGCAATTCAACAGAAAAAGAACACCGACCTATTGATCAAGAAAAATAAGAATCGGGAAACTATAGCTACTACCATTGATGATGTTCAGAGGCACTGTGGCTCTATTAGAGTATCACACGGTCTGGTAGTGGAGCAGGAGAATATCTGTGATATTTCGAACCTCACTCAAGTTACAGAAATCTTAAAACTCCACCACGTTAACACCCCGGCGACTGGCAACTGTAAAGTTTACGCAGTCAGTCGCTAGCAAGCTCGTCATTAACGAGTTGCCCGTCAACGGTGTTAGAACGGATGTCATCAGAACTTCAGGAAGGTTGTTTAAATCGGGCGTTAATTGACTTCGAGTTGAAGTTCCCGCATGGAGTTAGAAAGCAGACATTACTTAGTCTGGGACGGGGCTACGAGAAGATCTCGGCTAAGGAATCAATGAAGGAATTCAAAGCGTACTTAGCAGCGTACGCGTCTAGCGGCTCGAAATTAGACGACATTGTTCATATGCAGGCATGGGGGAGTAATGATACTCTGATTAGTATTAGCACATTACTCCAACGGGAAATTTATGTGATGAGTCATCACGAAGTGGATAGAAAACCGGGAGCGATTTGTTTTGTTCCTGAAATTAGACATAAGCAACATCGGCAATATTCAACGAGTGGAGAATATCCGGTCACTATAACAGACTGTGTTAAGCGGATATTAGACAGAATGAAAGAGTTCCCAGGGCAGGTGAATAAATGGCCTTTATTGTTACATTTCGATAAAGCGCATTATTCCGCATTTTTGTATGGGGACAGAATTAAAGAAACGGGGCTGACTGACACTCCGGATCAGGAAAGGAAAGCGGCCAGAGTGGAAGTGATGGTCAGAGTGGCAGTGATGACGATAGCGAGGATTTTGACGATGTCAAACAGTCTACAGGTGACTGTCAGTCCAAAAGGACTACTACTCGAACTACATCCACCGATATCGTCACGCATGACGACCACACATCGCCACGTTCAGACGGAAGGTCCAGTGAGCATGAATCAGCAACTTCTACATGTAGCCAAATGACTACATACAGTAGTCATTCACCGTGGGACCCCGATTCTTGGGATGGTGATTTTGATGATCTTCTGCACCGTCTACAGGGTCCCACGATACATCACGACCTGTAGCTGGAAATTCATCAAATCATTGTATCGAAGGACCCACGGTTATGTGAACTTCTTTATTTTCTAGCGGAAACAGGAGGTCGTCTATCAGTTCCGGAGCAGGAACATATTTTACGGCTTAATCTCGAGGAGGAATCAGTGCGTGCGTGAGTCATGCAGCAATATCAAATATCGTCCTCTATTTTGGAACAGTGGTATTTTAAAACTTGGCAAAATCAAAATTATGGAGAAGATCAATTGCTACTCAAAGGGGCGGACACATCGTCATCTGAATTTATACCATCACAGGACAGTGTCATTACTACAAGTAGTGATTCAGAACCATCACAAAAGCGTCAATGCGTTCGTGGTTTAAGCTCTCCTACGGGAAACACATGGCAAGAAGATGATCCCCCACGTCCTGTTCAGCGGAAAATAATCGATGATTTCGATGAGTTGGGGGCTGAATGTAACGATAGTGGTAATTCGAGTCAACAATGGTTTGATCGTTGGGATGCGTACCAGCAGGAATGGAAACGGGTTACCAAAATCCCTTTTCCAACTTTGGCATCGCAAACTTCGATTTGGAAAAAAGCTATTACTATCGAGGGTAATAGAATATTACATTTATTGAAGGAGTGTCTAGGTGTAACAGGGCAACTGTTACGCGGCTTACACTGTAAAATTGCAGTGAGGAAGCGTGCAATTTGAGTAGGATCAAATGTAAATTTGGTCCTCCTTAGTTTACCTTAGATAAACTAATAAAGACTAATTAATTTATTAATTAATCTATCACTTAAGTATATATATACTTAAGGCTACTTGTGTGCTAGAAGGTAAGTTTAAGAGTGAATATATTATGAGTGGTTTAGAGTTAATAACTATAATTAAAGCTAAACTAATCTTACAAACATGTAGTATAAAGCTGGTCTGAATGATATTTCTATCATTAGATTACTTGTTAGATTCGATAATGATATCAGAATCTGTTCTCAAAATGGATTATAACAACTTATAATCCAATATTCACATTTCAGACATTAAGTCTGAAATTGAACTGTGATATTTCTACTTAAATATCACTTATGTAATGGCACCCCATTACATCACCCCCCACTCAAGCTGGTTGGCCAATAATATAATGTAATATTGGCCAATCGAATGGTGGCACTTGTTGGTCATAACGATATTCTGTTATAACTCATCTCTGACCATAAGAGAACAAATGGTCAGCAAACGCAGCGGCGCTCTTAAGGGCGCTGCCGATACTGCAAAAGCAGCCACCACCTCTGCATCACGTGCAGAGGTGTCATCGAATGCCGACGCTACGAATGTAGCGTCGAAGAGAAAGACAAAGTCGAGAGACCCATTGTCTCTCGTAGTCAGTGTCTAAGAGAGGGCGGGAAGATGTCGCGAATGCAACATCTTCCATGCCTCCACCTGCCGCAAGGCGGGTGGCAAAGAAGAAGCCTAATGACCTCTTCGGAGAGTCATCTGACTCCGAGGAAGAGGGCGAGGACGATACCGTCCCTGCCAACGATTCTAGCGAGCTTAAGCCCGCTAAAATTGCTTCGCCGTTAAGTGATGGCGAAGTAGAGTCTGACGCCGTCGATTACGACAGCGACAACTCCGTTAAACGGTGGTATGAGGAGCGTAAGGCTCCTCCTGGTCCTCGTCATTCGCCTGGTCGTAGCGAAGACGACTTTGAGGTGGCAGGTGGTGCTCCACCTGCCAAGAAACAACGCGCAGAAGCGGCTTACGCTGCTTCTAAATCACCATGTTGTACGGAACGCCATGTTCCGTACAAAGTGGGGTTTTGGACCCCAGCATGGACGCTTGCCCTCGGAAGTGGTGGGCACACCAAGCGCGATTGTCAATATCCATTATTTGACATCAACGCGCTTGATGATTGCGAAGACCTTCGCAATCATCATTTTGATCGCAGTACCGACGATAGACGTCGGTACTTCATCGACCTTTTCTAGGCTCGTTATTATACGAACCGGAAAGGGTCCCGCAAGAATAACGACGATAAGGACGCCCTTACTCAAAGTTGGAATACCTTTGTTGAAAATTACAACAAAGGGCCCGACGAATACGTGAGCAAAATTCACGTAAACCGCGAGCGATTCTTAAAGCACTCACGCTCAGGTAAAATGGAGTTTATCCATTTTACTTGCATTAGAGAAGGACTCTCTTGCGGAGTTCTTTCTACAATGAAGTGTCCGTGCTGTCCCACGGGAGCTCCTCGTCTTACTGATAAGGAGCTTAGAGGGTACCGAGATTTCTCAGTACCCGCTAGTGTTAAGAGCCTCATTGATGCTCTTAAAGCATCGGTACCTAGTACCGAAGCTTTGCAGCCATCAAAATCTAGTGTTGATGTGACGTCAGCATCTACACCTAGTGTTGACGCTTCTTTTGAGTTTGAGGAGATGTTTCCTTCTCAAACTTCTGCAGGAAGTCAGGGGCATCCGCCCTTAGCACCTCAATCGGTTCCCATAAGTCAAACGCTTGGGAATACCCCAACCAGCGTACCAGGTACTCGGTACGCTGCCCCTTCTTATAGGGAACCGAGCGCTTCGATAGTAAGCGCTCGAGAATGTAGCGCTTGTTTCCCTGATTATCAATCAGGGGCGGCGGGGGTTGGTAATTCCCTCGGCGTTGTTGTTGCGGAGCATGGTTACCAGCTCCGCAAGCTCGAGAGGCACTGTAACGCCTTGAGCGCCGACATGTCTCACTCGATGAAGACATATCGTTGTCATCGAGACGAGATTCGCGACATTCTGAGCGCGCATCTCGTGGTGCAGCAGAAGAATGATCTTCTGCTGGTCGAGATTGATCGACTAAAGTCGGAGATGGAAACTCTCCAGGCTTCTCACAATCGGTTGGAGACCGATTACAAGTCTCTCTTGGGAGACTTGAAGAAGCACGGCATTCGCCGTGGCGATGCGTCTCGTCCGAAGACGTAGACGATCGGTACGGCTTGAGCCTCCCAACGTAAAACGTTGGGTGAAGGCGCATGGCCGCGGGAATGTCTAAAGTATAGGCATTCCCCTTAACACTTTGGACCTTGAAAGGTCCAATGAACTTAGGGAGCAACTTCCGTGTAGGGAAGTTGCTGATTGCATGTGTAGGCAAATTAGTTGTAGATAACATAACTAATTCACCTTTTTGAAAGGAATTTGTGTTTTTCCTTCCATTTTTATCTGCATTTTGCTTCTGCTTGTCAAAAGCGGAAGCAAGTGCATCTTTTACATAGCGTATTACAGCTTGGCGCTGTAATACGAATTCATCTACTGCTTTATTGGCAGTAGATGGGTTGTTTTCATTGTCTGCAGCCATTGCTGCAGACACATATTCCGCATAAGCAGCTTCAGTGTCTGAAGCTGCTTGAGTTTCTACTGTGTTAACAGTAGAAGACTCGTCAGTCTCTTCGCAAGTTGCGGCTGCAACTTGCGCATCGACTCGCTCAAAATTTGAGCGGGTCCCTCCCCCACTTAGATTTGGCGTACCGCCAAGTAAAGCTGGGGTTCGTGGATGCCTTAAGGCATTCACGTAGAACGGTGTATGCTTTGTAGAAGCATGCACCGAGTTATTTATTGCAAACTCAGTGAGTGGCAGATAGTCACTCCACTGCTCGAAGGCATGCGCGTATGAACGCAGCATGTCTCCGAGAACGCGGTTAACGCGTTCAGTTTGCCCATCCGTTTCCGGATGGTCCGCAGTTGACATCTTCAACTGCGTGCCCAACAAAGAGAACGTTTCTTGCCAGAAACGTCCTGTGAATCTCGGATCACGATCCGAGATAATGTTTTCCGGCATTCCGTGTAAACGGAATACCGTGTCAACGAATATCCGCGCCGTTTGCGCAGCGGTGACATTCGCTGACACTGCAGCAAGATGAATCATCTTGCTGAAGCGGTCTACAAAGACCACTATTTCTGTTTTCCGGCTGTGATCAGCCGGAAGACCAAAGATAAAGTCCATGGAAATGGACTTCCAACACTATGTCGGAACCGGCAGAGATTGGAGGGGATCCTGCGCAGAGTGCGCAGGCTTGACGCGCTGGCATATCTCGCAAGCGCGTACGTACTTGCGTACCCATTTATACTGGTTACGCGTGTAGAAATCGCGTGCGAGAGAAGCATACGTCTTCTCTCGACCTTGATGCCCCGAAATCGGTGCATCATGGTACTCAAACAAAATTTGATGTTTGAGATCATCGTCGTTTGGAACGACGATGCGACTAACATCATCTTGGTCTGTGCTATAAAGCAACAGACCATCGTGCAATCGATAACGATGCACGCAAGCGCGAAGGAACTCTGGAAGTTCCTTGCGCTTCCGATCAGATTGATCACTTAGGTAATCAATCAGCAGACGAGTTTCCTCGTCTGTTTCGTACGCTTGACGTACCTGTCGTACGAGTGACGACGACAGAGCAGTGCAACGTATTGCGTTTGCACTGGTTGCCTCGGTTACAGACGGTTTCGTCTCGTAATCGGGGCGTCGTGATAGCGCATCCGCTATCACGTTCAACTTTCCCGGTTTGTATTCAACCGTGAAGTTGTATTCGGCAAAGAATGACAGCCAACGTGCCATTCTTTGAGAGATGTGTGGTGAGTTCACGGCCGTGCGTAACGACGCATGGTCCGTGTAAACCACAAACGGTCTATCTCCTAAGAGATAGATCCGAAACTTTGCCAGTGCATATTTCATGGCAAGGAGTTTCTTGTCATGCACTGGATAGTTGCGCTCAGCTGGGCGCAACTGACGCGATTGATAGTAAATCACGCGATCACGATCATCGTGATCGCGCTGCATCAAGGCGCAGCCGATGGCGAAATCGCTCGCGTCGCAAACGACGTGAAACGGTCGCTCGTTATCGGCTATTGCCAAGACGGGAGCTTCTGTCAAGCTACGCTTGACTGCATCAAATGTATCTTGGCACTGGGTATCCCAGTGCCATTCGACATCTTTCTTAAGTAATTGAGAAAGAGGTCGGATTAAACTGGCATAATTGCACGAATATTTGTGCAAGTATGTCGCCAACTCAAGGAACTTTCGAAGTTCCTTGACGTTGTTTGGCGTAGGCCATTCAACGATCACCCTGACCTTTTCTGGATCAGGGCGCACTCCGTTCTTGCCTACAAAGCAGCCAAGAACGGGTATCTCAGGTGCACCAAAGGTGCACTTCTTCAAATTTGCATAGAGCTTGTGCTTGCGCATAAGCTCTAACACCTGAAGTAGATGTTCTTTATGAACATCTACATCAGTCTTACCATGTTCAGCCTTACTATGGATGAGCACGTCGTCAAAATAGCTCGATGCGAATTCTCGCACCGGGCGCAATAGATGCGTGACGCATCTATTGAAAGTGACAGGGGCATTTCGAAGCCCCAGTGGCATAACAAGCCACTCCCAAAGCATACCGCTTGGAGTGCTTACAGCCGTGAGAGGGATATCCTTCTCATGCATGAGGATTCGGTAGAAACCAGCCCAAAAATCGAGAGCACTGAACACGGTGCCCCCGCTCATGCCATCTATGATGACATCCTTCCGCGGTATCGGCGTCTGCGCCGGTACCGTGGCTGCGTTCAGCTTATTGAAAGCATGAACGATTCTCCACCCACCGGTGGATTTCTTTACGCAAAAGGTGGGACTGGAGTGCGGTGAGGTTGACTCCCGCACATGTCCCGCCTTGCGACGAGTTTCAAAGAACTCGTCGATTGCTTTGACTTGGTCACGCGGCAATGGCCATTGCCGCGTGACACAGTACTTCGTGCCTAGTTCCCTTATCTTTAGGGAGCTCACAAGGTACTTCTTCTGGGAATACGTCAGCGTATTCCCAAAGTACCTCGTAGTACGGGGAAGTCGCCTTAAGCGACTCCCAGCTCTGCGCTTCAAAGCGCTGAACTTTGGTTTGCTCATTGGGAACGAGTTTGTTCCCAACGTTCTTTTCATTGGGAACGAGTTCGTTCCCAATGCCTTCTAATTGCTAAGTGGATATTCGTTCACGAATATCCACAACCTCATCAGATGCGACAATGACGCAGATCTGTTCGATCTGATCATTTCGCAAGTTCTTTACGAACTTCTTCCAGCTCAAGGCTGGAAGGGCCATTATCTCTGAACTTAAGTTCGGAGGGTTGTCAAGTGTGAGAGACTGGGTAGCTAATCCGGTCTCTGTCTGCGTCAGGACGTTGATCGTCTCGACGGACACAGCTGCAAGATCAGACGCACTCGTCCGATCTGTTGCACGGTGATCATCACTCGTGCGCAAGGCCTTCTTTTCATGGTGACCACTGTCTACCATGGTGCCCATGCACTCACGACTGCTCTTAGTCGTGAGTTCTTTATTTTCGACACGGAAGTCATTTGCTTATGTGACGGTTTCATTCTTTTCACGGTGGGTGCTTCCAACCCTGTGCATGTTTTCTCTACCACGACCGTCATCGGTCGTAGTAGTTACTTCAACACGGGAGTGTTTTGCACCCGTGTTGCACACATTACTGACACGCAACGACTCGTTCGTCGCGCGTTCGCGTCCCTCTGGACTTTGGTCAGCGGGTGTACCATCCGCTGACCTAGTCGGATCAGATCTGGTGGTGCCATCGCTACCCACCAGACTGTCTGACTCTGCGGTTGTATTATTAGATACAGCCGGGTTACTCACAGGGTGATCAGATCCTGTGAGACCACCGCAGTCGATCGACAGGTTAACCCAGTCGATTGTTGGTTGATGCTTGGACATCCAAGAGATGCCCAAGATCACATCGAACTTGTCGTCAAGATCGAGGACGATGTATTCGTCCTCGAACGACAGTTCGTCTAACTCGAAGCGTGTGCGAATCACACGCTTTGGTATAGTCACGGTTGCACCTGTTGCTAACCGGACTGACAACATGCTTCGTGGAGATTGAATCTCCACGAAGTTCAACGACGTTAGAACCTCAGTTCTAACGAAATTGTTTGACGCTCCTGTGTCAAACAGAGCACGCATGGGGACATTGTTTCCATGCGGCTTAACCTCCAGAGCGATGAGAGTTTTCTCTTCACCCTGCACACGTTGACAGGACATAGTCCCGTCTGGGGCTATTATCCTCACATGCCCGATGGCGGCATGTGAGATAACCCGTCCAGTAGGGCGCCCCGCCCCTACTGGTTGTTGACGTTTTTTGCATCAACAGAGCGTTGCCCCTGTTGATGTCGCTTACCAGCGGACTGTCCAGTCCGCTGACTGCGTGGCGCCGGACGCGGCGCCATACATTCATGGGTGCAATAGCCCATCTTCGCGCATCTATTGCAGCGAAGGAACTTCTTGTTCTTCGGTTGCCACGGTGTCGAGGCAACTGCAACCGATAGGTCCATAGGTTCTGGACCTCCTCCGCCTGCGCCCTGGCGCGGGTGTTGGTGTCTCGGGACGAAGTGTGAACTTCGTCTCGATTGAAAGTTGTTATTGGTATTAACATGCTGCATTAGCGGCATGTTAAAGTCGAAAGGCGCTTGCGCTTTTCGACTAACCCTAGCATGCGCTGCTGATTGACGCATGCTGAATTCCTCCCGGATGCTTTGGTCGATAGCATCCGTCAGAGTCTTTGGGGGACCTTGGGCCAAGCGTCATGCGGGTGATACCCGCCGATGAATCGGAAGAGTCCGCTTCCGAAGGGGCAGACTCGTACTGCGAAGAGCCTGAATGTATCCCGGCCGGTCTGCTTGTTGCCGGCGGCGTGGACGGTGCCACTCCAGTCGTAGCTGTCATCTTCTTCGACGGCGGCGAGCAGCCCACTAGCGATACCAAGCGGTCGTGCAGTGCGCTGGACGCCTCCTTCAACTTGTCCATCTTCAGATCAAACAGCTCCTTCGGATCAAACACGCCGGTGTTAATGCCGGCTTGTTTGAGTTGATCGAATAGTCCTCTGATAAGGGACACGTGGCCGTCTGAGAGAGTTGGGAGAGAGACGGGACCTTTCAATCCGCCTATGATCATCGGCCGTGTTATTTTCAGCACCTTATCCGTCCCCAAGAACTGCCCCAACTCGTGAAGGTGGAAAGCACGCTCCAAGTCTGTATCCGTTGATAGGCCGTCCTGCTTTTCTTCTTCTTCTTCGAAACGCGGCCTATTTTTGCGGGTTGGATAATCTGATTCCTGCCAATCTGGTCTCTTTAGGAGTAGGTGGGCCAGATCGCGACTAGGTCCCGGTCCGGCCGGCTTCCCACTCCGGTCGTATCTGACTTCAGCTTCTTCTTCCTTGATTTTTTCTTTTATATCCATAATATGGATTTGTTTGTTAGGATCATGGTCGAGACCATGATCCTTCTTCGGACTATGGCGACTTGCACCATAGTCCGATCCGGCTCCATCCGTCTAGCGGCCGGCACTACAGTGAGTAGTACCGTAAATCGGTCACAGTATTTTAACCCGGCACAGTACCGTAATCCGACCCCGGCGGAGTCTCTAGGGAAGTAACTTCTTCTTTAATGTCGACCTCGAACTCCCCCAATCCGAGGCGACCATCGCATCCTTCCATCTTCAGCAGCATTGGGGGAGATATGCCTTCCCCAATGCACCCGACACAACATCTTCAACAAATTTGACAGGTTTAGGTCTTTCGCCCGCTAGGGACTCGCGGTGATATCCAGGGTCACCAAGAGATCCGGGCACGCGCACCATTGTGGTGTAGTCGCTCTCAGAAATTCTTCCTGAGATGCAAACACCCACGGGGGGCCCAGACGACTGCTGTCGGAGGGGGTACTCCGTCCATCCGAGTCATGATCCGATCCGGCATCCGGCCAGCTGGATCGGTACTTCCATCCGCTTGATCGTGACTGCTCGGATGTTGCATGTTGAAAGCTCACCTTGTGTACCCGTCAGTACTGGGTGGTTTGCTCTCCTGGTGGCCCCTAGGGCGAAAAGTGTAAA
>MIQA02004902.1:0-10390 GCA_001887855.2 Sclerospora graminicola | reverse complement strand
ATGGCCGCCCTAACCCAACGCACCTGGGCCACCTCTTCTTAGCCTCTGTTCCGCGTCCATGTGCTGGTCTGGCGTCTCCGAGCCTCCGCATTCACCTGAAGCGTTTCCCTTCCAGGGCTTCCCCAGACATAAAGTTGGCCCAATGCGGGTATATTAATCATGATAACCGAAGCTGCTGCAAGCGGCTGACCTGTGAACCGAAGCGGCATCCAGCCAAGCATTGTCTGTTTACCTAAAAGTTATTTGGAGAGGTACACGGCTGAGCTCTGCCCGATCAAGGAGTTCTATAACCAGATGAAGAAGTGGTATGTCCCGACCAAGCATGATGGAATGTTGCCACCGGGAATGGAAAAGATGTTAACCTAGATCACTCGCCAGGTTGGAATCTGGTTCGAGCCGAGCGGTCTAGTGTTAGTATCTATGCATACGTCGGTAAGGAGATTTATGGAGAAGCATAGAAAAGCGTAACCGATAATACATCTAAGTTTGACGATTACGTCAGCCGACCCCTGGGCAGCAATGTTGACGTTTACCGGGTGGACAGTGTACGAGTGGATGAATATTCTCGGTCTGAAGTTGTTATGGAGCTGAACTTATTGCCCGGCGAGTCGCAAGGTTATTGGAAGTACCACTCGCCACACAAGTGTTTCAAGCAGGCCAAGACCTGCGGTAAAATAAACAACCAGAAGGCCACTATGCTTGTGCAGAAGTCTCTATACCTTTGTTCGTAAGGTTGGGTGTGACATTGATGAGACACAGAAGCAAGAGTGTATAGGAATTGGAGAAAGCGAATACATGACCCTCGGAAAGAAAGAAGTGAAGATTACATTGGTTGGGTCATTGGTACTGCCTGGGTAGGAAGGTTTGAAGGGCAGGACTCGATTTTGGGGATGGATTTAATGGTGCCCGTCGGCATATATTCCACGATACGTTAACTTTTCCTGATGAGGCCCACATCCAGCTGACCGGCCGGCGTTCACTATTTGGTGCCCATACTTAATTTGTAAGGTTGGATCAGTTCATACCCATCCCGGCTGGACAGACAGTGGTGGTTGGTGGCGGTTCGGCGATGACCGTCGGTATATGTTGTTGATGGCTAGGGAGAAAGATGGGCGCCCTCGTTCGTCAAGGGAGAAGGTTAATTGTGTTAGAGTGAGAAATGTCTCAGAGCAGCCCCTCACCTTGCACGAAGATGTTATCATTGAGATGTGGTTAGCCAAAGACAAGGTGCCCCGCCAGCCAGGTTATGTCACAATTGAAATCGAGTGGCGAACCAGGCAACCACCGATCTGGTCAGTGAAGAAGAGTCTGTGGAAGCTAACCTGACGCCTATCGTGACTAGACCAAAGTACCGGATTCCTTCTAGGATTTTGTCTCGGGGTTGGTCGTTACCGGGCCAGCGTGAGCCTGCTCACCGGAGAGGCGCACAAGTGGCCGAGCTGGTCCTGCCCGTACTTCCTACGAATAAGGAAGAGATAAGCGAAGGCGAGGCGACAAATCCATAGGCGACCATGAAGGTCAGATGGTGGTTTGGTAATAGTCGAAGCTGACCTGGATGCGGATCAGCTCTCGGGAAGACGGGTGGAACCTCCCCTGAATGAGAGGTCGAGACTTTTCAGATGGATGGCAGCGGAAGTCCCTATTACAAAGGGTAATGGTATGGCTGAGGGTAAAAATGAAGACGACTGTGGTAAAGCGATCGGAAAATATTTAGACTGAAGTGGACCACACATGTCCGTTGATTGGTGACGATAGAACACCCATCAACATATGACGGTTGATGGGTGGGAAAAGGCTGATCACAGTTAAGACGAAAAAGGTGGCGGACAACGGGTATTCACGATGTGAAGAAATCAGCCAAGTACTGTCGTTACGCCCAGTCCCAGACACTGATGGAACGATGGAGATCACGATCACGATCGTTATCACAGTTACTAAGTGGAGTTCCCGTGGATGTAATATGAGGTGAGCAACTGTTGACATGACGTGTCAAGGGCAGCCGTCCAGCCGATCTATGAATGGTATAGTGGTTGAAGTTGATCATGACATGAAGTTACGGCCTGATCGGCTTATTATGCCCGAGCAATGAAGATTAGATGTGGAATGAAGTCGGGCATGTGGAGTGACAGGCTGTGTGAGTGATGATAACCTATGGGTTTGTCCGAAGATGACGTGGCAAGGCCTGATCAGGCCTGATCAGCCGAGATCGGTGTTATATGGTTGCCCTGACGGGGTATAAAGGTCGGGAGTATGGCTTAGCAGATGAATTGAGTCGTGATGATGATGACCCAGAGCGTTCCCGAGGTGATCAAGGGCTGATCGGCCTGATCACCACCTGATCACTCGGCTGATCACTATGCCGATCGTGATCAGGGCTGATCAGCCTCTGATCAGCGTCCAGATGCAAAGGCAAGTAAAGTTCTCGGTTCAGTCGGGCTGGATACGAAGTGGGCAAGTGTTAGAAGAGCAGATCTCAAGTGGTTTCAAGGTCGTTTGTCGAAGATCGGGATGGGTTGAAGATCTTTCTAGGAGTCGGGTCGTGATCAGGGCAGAAGTGGTACAGATCAGCTTGAAGGTGCAGCCAGGATGGGCAAGGTGGTGCTACGCAACTGTGCGACGAAGTAAATAGGTTCGAAGTATAAGTCAGGCATGAGTTGGTGTACGGTACACAGGTATAGGACATTGCATATATAATAACAGGTTTTGATTTTCCCCCTAAAGCAAAGAGTCGCTCCGCCACGTGTTGCGGTCATTGGGAGCACAGGGTTGATTAGTCCCCTCTTGCTCAACTAATTCCCGGTTAAGACGCGCTTAGACGCATTTTGGCTTACCGGAAGGCCCCCGACGGGTTTGTTTTAGGTGATCGAACCTCACCCTCAACGCACACGTGTTTGGAACACGTCAATAATATTGGAAAAGGTTTTGTGGAGATAACGTTTGTGGATTACTGTGGAAGATCGTGGTTTGATCGCGTTTTCTTGGTTTCGTTTTATCTCTCTCTCATTGGCTGGCCTGATCAGACGAACTTTCCTGATCAGTGCCTAGATACTGATTAAGTATCGACCCCAACCCGTTCTCCGGTGAAGATTTCCACCCGAGGACACCCCCGTCTCGAGAAGGTCATCCCCTCCGACCTGATCAAGATCATCGTTTTCGTCACCGAGTCCACCTAAGTGAGTGTAACCACCCCCGATCAACGGGTACACAAGGTGAGATGAAGATAAACATAGATCCTGACGCGCATGAAGACCGGCCAGATGACCGGGAGGATCAGATCAGTCACCATAATGGTGATTCATCTGATTCTGATGCTGATCAGGATCAACGGAGTACCCCCTCCGATAGTTGGTCGTCCGGGCCAGTGGGTATCCGGATTCCACCCAAGACTTCGGTCATGGATTTGGAAATCGGCTCCACCACAATGGTGCGCGTGCCCGGATCACTTGGTGACTCAGGATATCACCGTGATTCCTTTGATGATGAAAAAGATGTGAAAATCAAAGTGGAGGAAACTTTTTCGGGTGTATTGGAGGAAGGCGTATCGCCTCCGATGCTGTCCATTTCTAAAGGAAGCGATGATCGACCTGGTCTGGTGGAGTGCCAGGTCGAGATTAAAGATGAAACAACTCCCCACATGGCCCCGATCGGGGCCGATCTGGGTTATAGTAAAGTTGACTATAACCCAGGAAAGGATCGAGGTGTTAACCTTGATCCTATGCATAAGAAGAAAATGGAAAAAGACAGAAAAAACATGGGGGCGGATCATTGTGATCCACCTAAAAAATATGTGAAACCTAAACCGAAGATCTTCGAGGAAGACGAAGAGAAGATCGAACCAGCCGAGAAGACCACTGTCCAAGATGTGGAACGACTGTTCTATCTTCGAGAGTTTCACAAGTTCCTGGCTACCAACCGAGTGATGAAGATCATTAAACCTAAGATCATCGGGAAGCTTGAAGGTCGAGCGACCCGGCCGGTGATCACAGGCAGTCAACTTGATCTGATCAGGAACCTCTTGGCGCAGATCGACGAGGTTGGCTTCACTACTGGTGCTTTCGACGCGAATATGCTTTTCGATCTGGATCAAGAGACGATCAGAGAAGCTATGACAACTCTGTATGATCACCTTGCCTCGTTACTAGGGGCGAACCCAGTGGTCCAGTCGCCGATCGCGGATCCTTCGCACCGATCACAGTTGGTTGAATATCCTATGGATATTGAGTCGATATATCAATCGTCATCACAATCTGGAGCGGCCTCCACCGACTCCTCGGTTGGAATAACACGTATGACGTTGGGCCCGAAAGGGATTAAGCAGATCGACCCCAAGATCGAGTCGCAGAACAGGAAAAGGAAGCCTGAACCTGGTCGAGTCGGATCGGACGATAGTTTTGAAGATGCTCAGGAAGTGCCACAGAACAATCCGACTCCCAGCACTGGTCATACCAACATGCCGGAGGTCCCAGAACAATTGAAAACCATGTTCGCGACTATGATGAACCGATTTGCGAGTGAACAATATGGATCACCTCAGTACACACCTGGGCAAGGACAACCATGGCGATCAGCATCGAACATGAATCAATCCGCTGAGAAACCGGTCAAGAGACCCGTGGACGTGGATATGGAATCAGTCCGATCAGCCGGAATTGTTCGATCGATATGCCAGGTCGATCACCAAGATCGATTTCACAGATCACCCCCACGGAGTGATGTGGACATGGAGTCAGAAGGTGAGATCAGTCAGCATTTCGATCCGGATGATCTGGACATTGAGATGCCTCGTAGGGCGAATATGGCCTCCGCGCAGGCATTTGACAGTGAATCCGGAACGATCACCCGAGTGTCTGTGATCTCTGAATTGAAAGATTTCACCGGCAAGGATATGGACGACGATCAGGCCAGAGCTTGGTTAAGTCGGACTAAATCAGCTTTTCTGAGGGACAAGACACCGGAAGGTGAGAGATGCCTGATCTTCGCTGATCTAATGAAGGGTCCGGCCAAGAACTGGCTTAAACAGCTGAGTCGAGAAGTGCGTTTGAAGTGGCCTTGTTTGTGTGAAGAGTTTGAAGAACAGTATTGCAACTCGGGGGTGTCTGTCGCTAGACAGTACTACGACACGAAGAAAAGATCCGACGAGACGCCGATCGAGTACTTACATCGGTTGAATGTTGCTGGTCTACGCGCGAAAATACCGATCAAGGACCCACGGCACCCGGATATAGCCCGCTAACATGTCGAACACTTCATTGGTACTCTGGATAATCGCGATCTGGCTGATCAGCTAACCCTGCTCCGTATAAAAGACTCAGAGCAACTGGAACTGACTCTGAGGACGCTGCAGCGGGCCAAGAGTCGACAGCCCAAGGTCGAGGTAGGATCGAACCGGTACCGGTCAAAGCCACACCCTGATCAGGGCAAGATACCGGCAGCACGACCAGCCAGAGCAATTCGAATGATCACGAAGGAATCAGACAGTTCAGGTTCGGAAGAGGAAAGTGGTCAGTCAAGTCTGAGCTCGGACGAGGAACAGTATCGTCATATCTTTACGACGGAACCAGTGTATCGCCCGAGATCATCGGCTAATGGCATGGACGGACGGAAACCTGGTGGTATTCAACCTGATCAGGACCGATCTCGTAAGAAATGTGTGCATTGTGGGTCGACCAAACATGGAGATCGTGATTGTTGGAAAAGAATTACGTGTGGAAAATGTGATCGTAAAGGTCACCCTTCTGATCACTGTTTTTTCGTGTGCAAGACCTGTGGGAAGCTTCATGACGCCGGCGCCTGCCCTATCGAAGAATTCTTTAATCTGATGCGCAAGTGGTATGTGCCGACTAAGCATGCTTGTATGCTTCCAGCAGATGTTGAGAAGATGTTAAACTAGATCGCTCGCCAGGTTGGAATCTGGTTCGAGCCGAGCGATCTATGTTCTGCATTTATGCATATGTCGGTAGCGGAGATAAGTTTAAGGAACAGAGGATAACCGACAATACATGTTCTAATTCAAATTGCATCGATCGGTGTCCGATCTACAGTCTCAGAGTGGATGAATATTCCCGATCGGGCGTGATCATGGAGTTGGATCTACTGCCCGGTGAATCCCGAGGATACTGGAAGTATCACTCTCCCGACAAGTGGTTTAAACAGGCAAAAGCTAATGGAAAGATCAACAATGAAAAAGCCACTATTCTATTTGACTCTGAGGCAGAAGTCTCGATCATCGACTCCGCCTTTGCTCGTAAGGTGGGATGTCGTATAGACAGTACCCAGAGGCAAGAATGTGTTGGGATCGGCGAGAGTTCATATATGACGGAGGGACGATCACGTGTTAAGATCACCCTGGCAGGATCCCTGGTCTACTATTTTAACGCTTGGGTTGGCCGGTTAGCCGGTCAGGACGCGATATTGGGGATGGATTTTATGGTACCCGCCGGTATACGACTTGACCTGTCTCATGGAATCCTGACTCTGCCGGATGAAGTGCAGATTCAGTTATCTGGCCGACGACCTTTGTATGGTACTCATGTACGGATGTTAAAAATGGGTCAGTATGAGAACATCGGGGTGTCCCGATCAGTCGATGTCATGATTCGGCCGAGTGATCGGCAACAGAAATTGTGGTTAACCCGTGGTGAACGATGGGTACCAACGTTCGTTAAAGGTATCGGCCGATCAAGCTACATCAGGGTCACGAATATATCCGATCAGCCGCTGATCCTCCACGAAGACATGATCTTAGGGATGTGGTTACCTGAAGGGAAAGTACCTCGACAGATCGGGTATGTTTCAGTGGGATCACGAAGATACATTGAATGGCAGAACCTGGCTTATCAAGCCACCACGGACCTGATCAGTGATGAAGACCTAGCGGATGAAGATACTTCACCTATGGTCGAGAAGCCGGAATATTCTACGCCGACCAAGCTGCTGATCAGGAGACCACCGATCGAAACGACAGGGGAAAGCCGGGTCAAAGAAGGGCTACAAATATTGAGTATTATTAGGCCCGGCTCACCGAAAATCGGGACCCAGAAAGCGGAAATGACTGTGAGGAGTTCAAGAACGATCATGAGATGGAAAAGGAGGGTGAATCTGCCGAAGTCATTACGGAGGAAGGTGAACCCGAAGTAGACCATCAGTCGAGTGACTTACAAGGAGCGACTCAAGACGACACCGATCAGAAAAAGGCAGATCAGGTAGACGAACAAGTGTGTATACATGAAGGTGGTGATCAGTACATCGAAGGTATCGAGAAGCAGATGGCCGTTTTACCGGAAGTATCGCCCAATATGCCAGAAGTCACCATGGAAGATCTACAGGTCGGTGATCCCGAAGTGAGCACTCCCGAGCAGATCGATCAGCTAAAGAAGATCATCTGGAAGAGGCGTCACTTACTGATAGGGAAAGGTAACGCCCTACCCCCAGCCGCATTCGGAGCTGTTTGTGATATAGACGTGGGAAATGCGAGGCCGATCGCTCAGCGTTGTCGTAAAGTTGCACCTCAATACCGGGAAAAGTTATCCGCTGAGTACAAAGATCATCCGACCATCAACATCGCAGTGGGCATCACCGATCGTGATCGTGATTAAGAAGAATGGGGTTGATATTCGATTGTGTATCGACTATAGAATGGTGAATCGCCTCACGAAGTTGATGGTCTATCCGATGCCCCTGATCAACGATTTATTAGAAGATCTGGATAACGTTTTATGGTTTTGTTCGCTGGATATGGCTAGTGGTTTCGGGGTGGTTTCGATGACTGATCGCGCTCGAGAGATCTCGACTTTCGTTACACCTTTTGGACTTTTTGAATGGAATCGGATGCCGTTTGGATTAAAGAATGCCCCACAGATCTATCAGAGGCTGATCGACAATGCTCTCTATGGGTATTTCCAGATCAGTGCTGATCGGGAAGCCACTGATCTACATGATGTGTTTACGGAAGGTGAGCCAGACCAAGATCAAGGCCGATCAGTGTTGGGCAGGCGATCATACATAGATGACATTTTGGTCACAACAACATCCTGGGATATGATATGCGATAAGTTCGAACGACTCCTGAACACCTGCGAGAGCTGGAATTTGTCGATCAGTGTGGTCAAGAGTTTCTGGGGTCAACCCAAGGTCGCTTACCTCGGCCACAACGTGTCGATCCAAGGATTGGAAGCAAACCCGAAAGATATGGCTGCTCTCAGCAACTTACCTTTCCCCCGATCACTGAAGGCCATGCAATCCTTCCTCGGATCTCTGAATTATTATAGCAGATTTATCGAAGACTTCTCGATTTACGCCGCTATACTATATGAACTGAAGGAAGTGGATTATCATGGGCTACGAGAACGTGATCGGGTAGGAGGATCACCAATTGAGACTGATCACGAAGTTGAAGTTACTGAAACGGATCTCAAGACTGGATCACTGATCGATCGAACTGTGCCAGGGTCAGAGGACCACATGAAGCGAGCTATGGTAGCCTTTAGTATGTTGAAGGCGAAGATGATCTCGACGCCGATACTGAAACACTTCGATCCGGAGAAGATTCCCGTGGTGATCCTATATGCCAGTAAATGGGCAATATCAGCCGCACTGGTCCAAGATCACGACGGAGTTTATTACCCGGTGACGTTCACAAGCCGAACATTAAAACCGAACGAAGTTAACTATGGTATTGTGGATAAGGAAGTGCTAGCATTATTACGTGTGTTGGATGTTTGCTACTCTATGCTGGTAACTAGATCAATTAAGGTATTATCCAGGCGATCTAGTTTGGCGTGGTTACTGTCAGCGAATGGTCTAGACGGGAGACTGGGGCGATGGGCAGCGGTGTTATCTCAGTGGACTTTGGAGATTATCAAGTGCACCAAGGGCGAAGAAGAAATTCTTGGAACACTGGCAGCCAGCATCACGCCCCGATCAGAAGTCGATGAAGCCCTGATCGAGGTCGCTCCTCGGAAGCAACCACGTGAATCGATCACTATACCCCCACCGATCGTCGGCTCGGAGGAAAATCTGATCGTTGTAAGTTTCGATGGATCAGCGAGTGTGAAGAAAGGCGTGGGGGCGTATAGCGCGCTGTTATGGAAAATTGCCTGAATGGACTGTTATATCGGCCGGTTCAGATTATACTCCAGGTATCACGGTCAATGAGACCGAATATCGTGGTCTGCTGCTAGGTTTGGATCTCTTGCAAGAGCAAAAGATCGGAAGAGTAATCATATGCGGAGATTCAAACCTGGTAATTCGGCAGATCACTGGAGAGATCGATTGCAAAGCACCGCGTTTGAAGTTGCTGAACGATCGCGTTATGAAAGCTTTACGTGGATGGCCAAGGCATGATCTTTTACATGTGAAACGTGATTGGAATCGAAGCGCAGATCACCTAGCCACTATGGCCATGCGTGATCAGATCGGATCAATAGTTACTGATCAAGCATTGCTGGGGAACTGGTGGAGATCAATAAGCTGCCTGAGCTGATTCGTGTGGAAGATGAAAAGGAAGCAGCCCAGATCTCGATCATGACGAGATCGCGAACCAGATCACCACCTAACAGATCACTCTCTCGAGAAAGCCTAACAGAGGAAATAGTACAGGAGATGCGGATCGAAAGAATTCTCAAGGCACAAGACGAGGAAAAATGGATCGTTGATTTGAAGGCGTTTCTAAAGGGTGATCTGGAGAAGCTGAGCCAGGGTGAAGCAAAAGATTGTGCCAAGATCGCGTCCAACTACGAGATCGACGAAAATGACCTATTGTTTTACTATGTTCAAGCTGATCAGGCCGATGCAGATCTGGACCGATCGGCAAGGCTCGTGATCCCGGAGACTTTACAAGCTGATATCTTACACCATTATCACGTCAGTTTGGAGGGTGGTCACCAGGGCGTAGGTCGAACGTATCACAGGATCCGTAAACATTTTCATTGGAGAGGCTTATATCGAAGTATACAAAAGTTTGTCGGGACATGTACGGATTGCGAAACTGGAAAAGGTATGCCAAACATCCGGGGTAGATCACCTGGAAATATCCAGGCGACCTACCCTTTCCAAGTGATAGCGATGGATCACATACCGTCCCTGCCAAAATCGTTCAAGGGCAACACAGATGTGCTGATCTGGACTGATCTGTTCACGGGATTGGTGATCGCGAAAGCGGGATCTACCCGAACAGCCCAACAAGTCGCTTGCAGTTACGAAAGAATGTGTTTTTAGGCGGTTTGGAGCCAGTGAAGTGATCAGGCATGATCGCGAACCAGGTTTCATGGCCGAAGTTTTCCGATCATTCAATCAGATGCTTGGCCAGAAACAGAGCGCGACCATGGCATACCGTCCGCAGGCGAATGGTAAGGCCGAACGTATGGTACAGACACTAACCAGAGCTATCAAG
>MIQA02004901.1:0-43608 GCA_001887855.2 Sclerospora graminicola | reverse complement strand
AGTGTATTTATCAACTGACTGATTTGATCCTGATTGGACAAATATATATTTCCCTTAGAAAAGTTGGAGTAGGTCCAAAGTGATCCTAGAAGGTTGCGATAAAGCTTAAATTGATGTAACTGTTGCTTTATCTCTTAAACACTCAGTGGCAATAAAATTATTGCTTTTGACACTACGCACTTTTGAATGTGATATTTCATTGTTGAAGCCGTTTTTGTATTTTAAGCCAATTATGATATTGTTTATTTTAAAAATTGACAGCTGTCCGTATGGGTATTTTAAATGTATAATATAATGCGTTTGGATCCAACAATAAGGTAGCATTCATTTCATAAAAATAATTGGGTTTGGTACGGTTTGTGCTTATATGAGGCTTCGGCCCGAAATTGGCACTTCTTACCACTCTTAATTATTGTTGTGTCATGACTTAAAAGAGACTTAGTAATAAAATTTCGATTATCACTAGAGCTAACCAAAATATTAGCAGAGTTTTATTATATAAATTGAAATTTTTTTTTACTCCTTTCATTTGTTTAAGTCTGTCAGATTTGGTTTCTAAACCAGGGAAAACCTCACATAGTTTGCGTAGGAAAACCTTAGGCTGTTCAAGCTTTATTTTGTTTATGTATGTCAAATTTGGTTACTAAACCAGGGAAAACCTCACATAGTCTGCGTAGGAAAACCTTAGGGGAATTGTCTATTTGTTTTGTATGCTTCCCTCGACCTTTTGTCACAAGTTGTCACGCCAAGTTTATTTCTCAAAAAAAGGAATTGAGGCTTTGGAAGTGCCTTGGTAAAAATATCGGCTATCATGTCCTTTGTATTGCAATATGTAATAGTAAATTGCTGTTGTTCTACTTTTTCTTGCACAAAGTGATAGCGTATATCGATATGCTTAGATCTACCGTGCAATTCAGGATTATTTGCAAGTTTAATGCAACTTTGGTTGTCTTCGTGAATTATGGTTGGTTTTGTGGATCGAAATCCAAGTTCACTTAGCAGGGTTTTTAGAAATATTACTTCCTGCATGCAATGACAGAGTGCAATATACTCTGCTTCCGTTGTGGATAAAACCACAGTATGATGTTTTCGAGAAAGCCACGATATCGGGCTTTTACCGATCATTGTTACAAAACCACCTATAGATCGTCGGGTATCTAAGCAGCTCGCATAGTCAGAGTCTGAAAAAGCAGTAAGACTGTCCGTGAGTTGACGGGTAGTCTGCTGGATGGTTCCACCCAGAGTCAGGCCGTGGTCTATTGTGCCATGTAGGTATCTGAAACCTCGAACTACTGCTTTCCAGTGCTCTTCTCCAGGGTTGGAGAGGTATTGACTTACTTCTCTCATGTAGTATGCAAGGTCAGGGCGAGTGCCTATCATAAGATACATGAGGCTGCCGACTGCCTCGCGATATGGAATGTCTTTCATCATATTTCTTTCAGCTTCTGTTTGAGGGATCACGGCACTAGACAGTTTTATGCTGCGGTCAACTGGTGTAGTGACGGGGTACGTCACAATGTTTTTAAATCGATCCAGGACCTTAGTAGTATATTTCTCTTGGTGGATGAAGATTGTTCGGTCTTTGCGGTTCCGCTATATGGACCAACCAAGCAAGTACTTCACCTCCCCTAAATCTGTCATATTGAAACGCTTCTTCAAGGCAGATTTGATTTCATTGACGAGGGCAGGTGTTGGAGCGATGATCAGTAGATCGTCAACATAGACTGCAATATAGCACGTCTGATTATGGAGCGATCCGACAAAGACACATCGATCTTTGATGAGACGTCGGAATTTGATGCTCTCCAGGAATTTTGCGAGGGTTTGATACCACACACGGGGTGCCTGTTTGAGTCCATACAAGCTCTTCTTGAGCTTGCACACCAAATGCTCTTTTCCTGGGATTATAAATCCTTCAGGTTGCTCCATATAAATTTCTTCATCAAGGAAACCATTGAGAAAAGCAGTCTTCACATCCATTTGGTGAATTTCATAGATAAGGATTGTTGCCATAGTAAGTAGAAGACGAAGGACTTCCATTCGTAGCACGGGGGCAAAAATTTCTGTGTAGTCAATACCAAAGTGTTGGAGAAAACCTTTTATTACTAATCAAGCTTTAAATCGGTCTACTTCGCTGTTGCCGTTGTATTTGACAACCCAGACCCATCGGTTTCGAAGTACTTTCCTTCCAGATGGTCGAGGGACAAGTGTCCATGTGCCGTTGTCATCATGAGACTTGATCTCGGATTGAGCAGCAATGAACCAGTCTTCAGCATGAGAAGATGTCATAGCTTCGCGGAATGTACGCGACTCGGCAATATAGCGAATAGCTAGAAGAGTGTAGATGAGGTTGACCCGACGATGTTTGTCTGTAATATCCTTTGAACTATTTAAAAGAGGAACGGATTTTTCAAGGGCAACGCCATTAAGTTGATCTATGTCATCAAACTTGCGCTTGGTGCCCCGTTGGGATGGCTGTGTAATAAAGCTATATGTTTGCTCGTTTTGATGCAAAGTATCAGCCAAGGACGGCAAGTATAGTGTTGGAACTGCCGTCTTGGATGCAGCACTCTCTGTAGGTTGATGAGTTACATCATAGGGTGTTGTAGGCAATATAATACGATCCGTATATGAGGTAGTTTCATCCCTATTAGGTTGGTCTAGCTCTGCTGATTGATTTGACTTATCTAATACTGATTCTGTCGGCAAAAATGTCAAGGAGGGGAATACGGTTTCGTCAAAGGTAACATCACGGCTGTTGATAATCTTGCCAGTGGAAACATCAAGTAGTCGAAAACCACGCTTATGATCGGGTAGACCGAGATACATGCATATAGTAGCACGCGGATCTAGCTTGTCCCGATGTGTTTCTGGGACGTGGACAAAAGCTTTGCATCCAAAAACACGGAGGTTCATGACGGAAGGTTTCTTGTCATACCAAAGCTCATAAGGCGTTTTGTTATTCGTAACAGAGCTGGGGGTCATGTTCACCAGGTCAGTAATGTGGCGAACGCATTCAGCCCATAATCCACGAGGTAATTTCCTTCAAATAGGGTAGCTCGAACGCGTTCCATATAGGTACGCATTCTTCGTTCAGCTACGCCATTTTGTTCGGGTGTGTATGCCATTGTAAATTGCGTTTTGGTTCCGTATTTTTCCCACAACGTTCGACCAAGTTTTTCATACTCTTTCGCATTGTCAGCTTGAAGAGTTTTAATTTCAGGTTCATAATTAATGGACGTATATTGGATAGTGTGAACATCAGAGCGAAAAACATTAAGCGCCTTGCGGCGAAAGTCTTCGTAGCATTCATATAATTCGGAACGAACTTTGATAATATATGTGACTGCGAAACGCGTACAGTCATCAATAAAGATTAGAAAATAGCGACAACCGGTTAGACTTGGTGTCGGCATTGGACCACATACATATATCACTATGAACTTTTTCAAGAGGGAATTTTGCACGTTCAACAATTTTATTTAGATTAAATGGTTGACGGTGTGACTTTGCTAGTGAACATGAAGAACATGAAATATCTAGTTGCGATCCTACTCCATCGAGTTCATGATCGATGATCGCTTCATTCTTAGGCAAAGCCTGTAATATACGAAAGTTAGGATGACCCATTCGTTTATGTAATCGTCAAATGGCTGACTTACCATGAAGGGTGATCAGAGCCGTCGGGTTACTGGTCGAAATCGACTTCGGACTTGCCATGAATTGGTACAAGTCGGCATGCGTGGCAATTTTGGCCTTCACGCTAAAATGTTGACTCGTATTAATCGCGCATTGCATGCGATTAAAAGAGAAGCGAAAATCTTCCTTCACAGCCGCAGGCACCGAAAACAAATTAAACTTGAGATCGGGCGCGTAGAGAACGTTGCGCATCTTGAGCGTCTGAGGTCGTCCTTTGGAATCGATGACATTGAGGGAGATATCACCAATCGCAAGGATCGGGATTTGGTTCTTCCCACCAACAGTGATCCAGCCTGTGTAAGGCGTTGTTGTCGTGAACCACGCTTCGTTATACGTTACGTGACGCGTACAACCAGAGTCGATAGTCCAGACCGGATCAACATCCGTGGAAGTCATCTCGGCTGTCAAACCGAATGTCGACACGGTGGCGGCAGTGATGGCAATCATGGCGTTGTTGTGACGGGACTGATGGTACCCGTTGAAAACACTTTGAGAGTCGTAGCCGGAATTTCCTTGGCCATTTCCACGTCCACGGTTACGGTTGCCGTGACCGTATTCACGTTGGGCATTGCCACGTCGTCCCCTATTGCCATTCCGGTTGGAACCGCGTGCATATGGATGTTGACGGTTTCCATGATTGTTTGGCATGTTGCGTGGGTTGCTCGGACGCGTACCCGGCCACTTAAAGTTGGGTGGGATCACCGTATTCGGTTTTACCTGACCCATCGACATGTCCTTTCACCAACACCCGGCACGTAGCCGTGGTATGGTTGGATCGTCCACAGTACGAGCACATGCGCTGACTGTCGGTGCTTACACCCGCAAGGGCTTGATCATTCGGGACAGATGCAGCGGACACCAGAGCACGTTCATTCTGGGTCTCTTTGCTCTCGGGAGTACCGCGAGACAGCGCGAATCGTTCTTGCGCAAGCTTTTTGGTCACATGGGACTCTTAAGTTGCTTTTAAGCTCTCTGAGAAGCAAAATCTCACGGTTTCCGCGCCAATTGCGCATCTCACTCTCCCACGATGCAGGCATCGCGTTGAAGAGGAACACAGAGAAGACGTTGTCGTCAAAGCTGTTGTTCAGTACGGTATTCAGCCCACTCATGGCATCCTCGTACTTGAGAATGAACTCTGTCATGTCGTCACCTTCCTGGTAACGAGCATTGTACAGGTAGTTCATGATACCGTAGGGATCACCGTATGCCTTGGTGCCCTTATAGCGATCGCATATCGCTTGGTAGATGTCGTAGGCCTTGTCGAAGCCCTTGACGATCCGAATGTGCTTGTCATCGAGTGTTTTCATCAAGAATGACTTGACTTGAGCATTCAGACGACGCGTCTGTGCAGCAGCCAGAATAATCTTTGTTTTCATCTTGGCTTTGGCCTTTGCCTTCGTTCGCGCCTTCGCCTTTGCCGCTTTTGCTTTCGCTTTGGCAAGCTTCTTGGCTTTCAGGGTTCCGAAAGACTCGACTCGAACTGAAGCAGGGAGAACAGGGATTGCAGGCACTGGTACGTCATTATCATTTTCACCTTGAACTACTGGATCCTCGATCGTCAGTCGGCGGACGTCGGTTGATGTCACGGAATCTTCTTCTTCGTCGTCGAGTTCTTGATCCGGTTCCAAATTCTCGTCCCGCGAGTTATCTTCTCCATCACACTTGGAATCCGAATCTGGATCATCGTCGGTGAACGAAACCATGTCTTCGTCGTCATCGTCAACGGTTGGGTTGAGCTCGTAGTTTGGATCTTCAATGAATCGGAGGAGATTCTTCCCGTCGAGGTATGCTTGGATACGGGTCTTCCAAACGTCAAAGTTGTCGGACCCGGTCAGGCGAGGAAAATCGGATGAGGTGGAGCTTGGGCTCATAACCTGTTGAAGTGATAGCACGTTGCGCGTAGAAGTAGTGAAGGTAGTGAAAGAACTTGCTTGCAAGAAGGCAAAAAGAATTATATTTTACTTTTATCAAAGACACTAAGCATTATGTCTGTAGAGACATTCACGTAGAGTTCCTATACCTCAGTAGAAACATTAACACTTTATGTATATATGCACATATAAGTGCAAGTGTAGCGGATTCAATGCCACTAATCCTCTTGTGTGTTATTATTCTTCAAAGAGTACAAAGGGTAATGCTTCCTTATTATATATAAGAGGTATTTCTTGTGAAAGGGTAAATGTACTGAGACAAGCCATTTACTCCAACAATACCTTCGGAATTTGAGTTTTGATATCGCATAAAAAATAAAATGGCCGAAAGGTCTGGGCGCCGGAAGTTAGAGTACAGTATGTAAGTTTCTTAGAAAGCGACTGCGTGACCTCTGAAGGAGTTACAAACCGCTCTCATACGAGCCATTTTTTTTTCTAAAACTCCTATCCTTCTCCAATACATAAGCCTCCATGATACGTCTGCTCTTCTTCATTGTGTTTATCACGATCATTTCCATCGCCCGATCCAAGTCGGACTTGAAGGTGTCATCAACGTCGACGGAACGTTTTGACTCTAGTATTGAACATGTGAGCTTTGCAAAGCAATGGACATTAACAGCCGCTAGTACCAGCGCCATCACCACTAACACTAACAACGACGATGAGAGTGAGGATGAGACGGAGTTCGATAGTATTGACAGCGAACATGATAAGATCGATACGATTAACTTACAACTCCCAGGCCGAGTCTTTTTAAGTTCTAGTAACAATCTCCCACCTAACGTACTTGGATACGTGAACGTGTCCGGTGATTCTCAAGCTATTGTCGAGACAGTTCATGTGACTTCAAATGATAACGACGACGAGCTGGATGTGACGTGTGATAGCAGCGCAAGCACGACAACGGGGTATTTATTGATAGAAATTTACTTGGCAACGAGCAACATCGTGAGTGACCTTGAAATCGAATCAAGTACAGAGGTCGTTATCGAAAATGGTGCCCTAGCCACGAGCAACCCAAACAAGGAGCTTCAGATCGAGATGAAACAATCGAGTGTCATGTACATGTCGAGTTCAGCCATGAGTGTAAGGGATCTGAAAGTCAAGCTCGAGGACGACGCGAAGCTGCAGCTCATAACGGACAGCATCACGATTCGTGAAGGTGGCACATTTCAGGCACATGATAAGTCAAGCATTTCTCTTCTCACACCGTCGATTAAGGTGAACGACTTAACGCTCGAGTCCAAAAACACGGGCACAATTTGCATCGCCGCAGAAAAGGTGGAGACCAACACGTATGACGGTGACGAGGCGAGCAAAATCTCTTTACCTAATGCATCGTCCAAATACACATCTACAGGCACATTTTCATGCGACAAAGTCAACATTCCGTTACGCGAGCCTCGCTGTGTATCGAACGCATGTTCAACAAGGACCGCGTCAAGTACCATGTTGGCAGACTCCATTACGTCGCCTACGGAAATTGCGCCATCATCAGATATAAAGACGACTACGCAAACTGGGACTGCAGCAACTTTATCTCATTTCTATACTGTCCCGATAACTCTCCTGATCTTCGTCTAACATTTTAAGAAGAAGATACCGGTATCTTCTTAAGAAAGTGTAACATTGTAAATCACACTGTTAATACCGGTTCTTTCTCCCGTGGTCCACACAATTGCATATCATCTACCTACACGCGCCAATGGCCGTCAACATTGCTTTTGTCTATCTTTTGTTCGTTCAGTCCTTTATTTCTAATTCCTGTACGTGCTTCTCTTATCATGCGGGTTCAACAACACTTCTGTCCCATTAATTAGTGGCATGTGTTTATCGTCTTGGTACCTATTTGTAGTGTTTTCGAATGGACTCATCATGGCCACGACCTCCTCGCTCACCCAACGGGCGTTTAATGTCGGACACAGCAGGTTTCCACCCTCTTGATCAAGGCGCCTTTCTCCGTGGTAATGGCCACTTCAGCGACAGTCTAGAGCTTGGAGGACCGCGTCTTCCCCCTGAGTCGCTGTCTTTGGGTGGATCGCTAGGCCTCCATCTTCCCCAACCGCCCCCGCTGCCCATATCCCCGCCCTTACCGCCACCTTTCCAGCACGAACTCAATCCTCACACCGCGTTGTACCATGTTCCATATCAATCCGAGCGTCAAGAGCATCAAGAACATCAGAATCAGCCAGACTTTAGCGCTGGCTTCAACTCTTTCCCTTCTTTACGAGACGTGGACGTCGGAACGTTCGCTTCTAGCGTTGAGTATGGCAAACGACCAGGAGCAAGCGACACAGCCTTTGACGTGGTATCCACTGGCATCTCGCAGCTTCATGTGGGGACAAACATTCTCCACCACCACCAGAACAAGAATCTTCAGCCTATACCGACGAAAACGAGCGACTTTGGTGCGATTGGACGCACGTCACCACGTCCTTCGCTTGCCTCTTGCTCGTCGACATCACTGCGGGATGAAATGAATGCTCAAATGGCAGCATTATATCAACAATCCAAACCCGAGCCGTCGCTCTTTCCTTCTCAATCGCAGCCATTAGCTTCTTCTGGTCACGATTTATTGAAAAAGCTTCAAAAAGAGACGAGTAGCAGTAGTAGTAGCAGCAGCAGCAGCCAATTGGGGCCTTTGACTGGTCCAAGGCCTTTCGTTTCGCCTTGTCCAAGTGCTAGAAGCTCAACGCCCTCCCGTGTCCGTCAAAAATCTCCTTCGAAATCGCCGCGTCTGGAGCGAGAAACGCACCCTCCTACGTCCCGCTCGTCCCCAGGACAAGGAAATGCCATTCACGTATCCCCTGACGTGACAAAAGCGAACGAGAATCTCAAAGTCCAAGTGTCGTTAAAAGCCGACGACTGTGTCCCAGGCCGCGTAGTCCTCGTGGGTCTCTTTCGTCTAAGCCAAGCTTTGAATGACAAGCCCATTTTTGTCAAACAAGTGCTCTTTGAGAACAAATTGCAGCGTCATTATCGCTATCTAAATACGCGAATCACCTTCCGAGCCCCTCGATCGCCAGGTGAGTTTGAATTCCGTGTCTTTGAAGACAAAAGCGGCCACTCGCCTTTACGGAATGGAAAACGATCGAATCTCACCCACGATGAGCTCCCACATGGTAAAAGCATGGCCTCTTCAAACGTCATTCTCGCACGGAGTAATCGCTTGAAGGTTTGTCTTGAATATAGTCACTTTATCGAGACGTTGCGTGCAACATACGAGAAATTCCAACAAGGGGTTGTCGAAGGAGACGCAGGACTCGTCTTAAGTGCGCTCTTGGCGCTCCAGCGACTCGTGGATCAAGTCGAAGCCGTGTTTCTTCATGGCCATGCACTCTTGGGGGATCTCGTGGACGCTTGTCTTCGATTACTCGCGCGTTCAGCGTCTGACATTGCCCAGTCGTTTCCTGCGACCGAGACAATTCCTCAGCCCATTGAGACGTTCCATGGTACATTACGCAACGTTTTGAACGCTATCGAGACGAATCCAAACGTTCGGGAGCTCGTGGGAGACGAGCAATTGGCCGAAATGGCGCGGATTCAACGCGAACGCTTCTGTCAAGTGACTGGCCGCTACTTTCTTAACGATGACGCACGATGTGAAGTGTGGCTCGACCAGTTTGGCTTTGCTCCCATTCAAGCCACGGCTTCAAACGAAGCCACGCGACTCCATACGACACCGTTCGTTACACGGGCGTTCACGGCTTGGATTGAACGGGAAGCAGCCGACTTGATGCCAGATCGTGCAGCCTTTCGTGCGTCTCGACAGGCCATTTACGACCACGTACAGGCGACGGTGATTGCCAAGCTGTCGTTTCCATGTGACTTGGACGTCTTTGGTTCGTCCGCAAATGACTTTGGGACTGACCAAAGTGACCTCGACATGTGTCTTGTCTTGCCAGAAACGGAGAGTCCATCGATCGAGAGGAAGCAGCGGCTATTGCTTGAGGTTGTGAGTCTTTTGGAAGCGCGCCCGGATCTCTTTACGTCTATCGATACTACGCGCCTCAGTGCACGCATTCCCATCATTATGTTTGTCTCGCGTGCGTCGAATCTCGAGTGTGACTTGTGTGTCGAGAATCGCTTGGCCCAGCGCAATACGGCGCTGCTGCGAGCGTATGCGAGTGCTGATCCCCGTGTCCGTGTGCTTGCGTTTGTGCTGAAACAGTTTGTCAAGCAACGGCGTATGAATTGCGCGGCCGAAGGCACACTCTCGTCTTATGGCTATTTGCTCTTACTGATTCACTTTCTCCAGCGACAAGAGCCACCGGTGCTGCCAGTTTTGCAAGCGTTGGGTCCCAATTGGCCCGAGGAAACAGGAGAAAAGCAGCTCCCGAGCGTCTTGTGTCGGGGCCCAAGCGACGACGTCGACCCCAGTGCGAGCCAAGGAGGCATCGACACGTACTTTTTCGACCCATTTGCGTGTCGTGATGCGAGTGCCAAAGTGGCAGCATTACGGGCTTTTGGAGCACGAAACACTGCGACCGTCGGGGAATTGCTAGTGGGTTTTTGGCGCTACTATGGGCTGGACTTTGATGCGTCGCGAGAGGTGGTGAGTATTCGGGTCCCGAAAGCAAAGACGTTGACCAAGGACGAGAAGCGACAGACCATGCAATGGCGGGTTACGACGCGCTTGAGTGTTGAAGACCCGTTTGAAGTGAGCTACGATGTGGCGCATGTGCTCAAAGGATCACGGGATAAATACATTCGACAGCAGTTTGTACGTGCCTATGTGTTGCTTCTCGATGGCGCGATACAAGCAGAAGCAGACAAAGAAGAAGAAGAAGAAGGAGACGGAGAAGAAGAAGCGCACCAAGCCGTTGCCCGGATCATGGCCATTGTCAACGAATCAGCACGGGACGTTCCCTTCTTGTCCTCTTGATGCCATCACGTGGCCACAGTGAACCCCCTAAAGTCGCTTTCTTTCATCATCATGCTCCACTGTTCGTGCTACTTTTTTCATCATGTTCCTAACTTAAAACCTGTCTCTGTTGTCTGTCTGTCTGTCTGTCTGTCGTCTACCCTCTCTTCCTCTGTCTCTCTGTCACTTGTCCTGGACAGTCAACGTCCAGGACACTACCAGCACTTCTTCCGGGTGCAAGTACTTGAACCGAACACTATTCGTCACACTAACACTGTACGTTGCTCCTGCTTGTACGACCAGTTCCCGGAGATTCCAGCCAAGGATCTAACGACATCATCAGTAGCAACACCAAGATTAGATAAGAGTCCCTCCCTCCCTCACCTGCTTTCTCAAACCTCGCTCTTCTACCAGCTTACCTCGGTGCATGTTTTCGTATCGAGTTCTAACTCCACTGTCAAAGGTGCCATTTTGCGCCCCACTAACATTGCAAACGTACTTGGACGCACGCCTTCCAGTCGTTCCTCAACTTCCATCGTCTTGGTCGCAGCTCGACAGTCCATTTCGAGCACACTCTTTCGCATCATGGCAACCAATTGCCACTTGATACGCTGAGCTTCTGGGAACGCATGCCGAGCATCTCGCTCTTCCAGTGCCACGACTTCCGTCTCTCGTCGTCCTAATGCTTCCTTGGTCTCCACGAGCTTCCGTCGTAAGGTCTCGACCTCGTCCTTGTCGTCACTCGAGGCAAGTTCAGCCTCAAACTTGTTGACAATTGTCTGCAATTGAGCTGCAAAGGCCTCGCGCTCGCGCTTTTGCATTCGTTGGGCAACCATCGCTCGACCCAATTCATGGCGAAGGGCACGGCATTCAGCATAATAACGATCCTTTTCGTCCACACTCACTCGCCAAGGCGCATTCGAGTCACCAGGGAGCGTCGAAGATGGGGCAAAGCTACTCGATGGGATTGAACTCGCACTTGTGGAGCCGGATACTGCTGTTCCCATCGTAAGAATGGACGCATCGGTAGGGAAATACGTCGAGTTCAGTGGCTCTGACTTCAGTGGCAAGTGCAACGTCTGTGTAGGATCCAGCCCAGCTGCAAGCGAGCGATTCAAGTCTTCAATCGACTGGCTCGGCATCAATCCGTCACTGGCATTCCCACTCAATCCAATCTCTAACGTGCCACCTATTCGCGTCTCCAACGCCAGTGTTTTACTCGATAACACATTGGCACTATTGCTGCTACTTGATCCCTTAAGTGGCCCCCTTCCAGGTCGTTTCGTGCCACGATACGACGCTGCATTCCCCGCTGCTGTCTGTCGAACTGAATACAGCATCAACCCAAACGAGTCAAAACATCAATCAGACCATCCACCACCAATGTCTAACCATCGATTGAACACACACGTACAAGGATTGCGACGCAATTTCAGGACAACCGAGTTGCGTGATGTGGATTTCAGACGTCCAATGACCGTCGAAAACTGGAGACCACGAACAGGCAGCCCCGAGACCGCGACGAGCGTGTCGCCGACACAAATCCCGCTATTGGCCGCGGGGGTATCGGGCGCAAGGCCTGTAATCTGAACGTGGTCATCCACGCAGGCAAGGGTCAGTCCGAGTCCACCATTGCGTTTCGTGATCACACACTCGTACAAATCGCCTGACTGAGGCTCCTTCATTACTTTCTCCCGAGCAGCAGCAGCAGCAGCTGCTGCAGTCGATGGGTTACTACTCGGCTGCCGTGTTGGGTGACTAGAACTTGCTCCTGACGCTCCAGAGTCGGGGATACCGCTCTCGACTTTTTGTTTCTTGTGTCCTGCATTCGCTGGTTCCATTTTCCCTCTCACTGCTGTCGTGCCACTGAGAATATCCGCTTTTCCAGCCGCTAACTCGCGTTTCCCTGCTATTGTGGCTGCTATCGTCGTGTCTTCTGCACTTGCGGCGTCTCCAAGCAACGACAGAGGCATTACGTCGCCAAAATCCGGCAGCAACGACGTGGGAGGGGACAAGGCACGCATCATAAGGCCGGGTGGAGGTAGCAACATGCCCGCTGATGATTCTACGGTACTGAGTTCGTGTGTGGCTTGACTCACGGGCGCTTCAACGGGCGGAATCAAGTCCATAATATTCTAAACAAGCAGCACCCACAGCAACAACATGAGAGTCTCAACACCACACAGTTCGTCATCCGTCCCATTCACGCACGCACATCCGAGAGCTTCTTTTCGTCCGAGACGACAGCTGCAATCTGGTCGAGGAAAAAATCGGCTGCGGATTTCATCCGACTTGACGTCCCACTCGTGTCTGTTCCACTCGAAGCGTCCGAGATGCTCGTCATCAAGCTTTCGTCGAAGGCCAGGGGCGCAAACGTTTGCGTACTGCTGCTAGTATTGCCACTACAGGTAGAGACTGAAGAGAAGTTATTCTTGTCCAGAGGGCTATCCGTCTGCATCTGCTGTTGCTGCTCGCCTGCCATTTTGTTGTTGCCTTGACTGTCGTCGCTATGGTGAACTCGAGTTGAAAAACTGACTTTGGAGAGCGTCTACAAGGTGCCTGGAGACGCGAAAAACACGGATCGATGCACGAAAAAGCGGCAAGAAATACTTTAGACGAAATCAGCGCCACACGAGCTCTGTCGATGGAGAAAAAGAGCGACGACCAAGACACGGACGGCAAGAGGCCAATTACGTCAATGGAAAATGCGTCGGCCACCAACGAAGGCCTATACCAAAAAAGGGCGTTGATTGGTCAAATTCTATTTCAGCCAATGATCAGATTCCACCATTCAGATGAGATTTTCAAAAAAACAACAGAAAGGTCGGACATGATCGAAATCATCAAAGAAAAAAGTCAAACACTTGCAACACTTGTTGCTGTATTGCAATATATTGGATGATTTACTCATCTTGGAGCGAGCGCGCAATGGCTTGAGCAATCACATCTTCATCAAACGCTTCATGGGAGCTGTCGACTGAAGTTGCAACACCCGAGCTCGAAGTTGACGCGTCCACAGCCGGAGCAGAAACTGAAGCAATGGAAGCTGAAAAATGAGTTGAAGCTGGTCCTGGTGCAGGGGGCGTGGATGAAGTTGGTGTTGGTGAGCTTGCAAATGGGTTTGAAGTACGAGAGTCGGGAGCAAACGGGTTGGCTGCCGCAGAACGTTCGGCTCCACCAGATAGCGAGCCTCCCATTCCACCAAGACCCATTCCCATGCCATTTCCTGCCATCATTTGCTGCATTCGTGCCATGGAATTCGGATCACTCATCATTTGGTTAATCTGTTGCATCATCGCTGGATTCTGCTGTAACGCTTGCATCGACTGTGCCAACAACGCTGGATTCTGCAAAGCTTGAGCCAGCAATGGATTCTGCTGACTTAATTGCTGCACCATCGGATTGCTAGACAAGGACTGCAGCATGGACGGGTTTTGGAACAAACTCTGTGCCTGCGCTGCGAAATTTCCACCCATCAATGGCATTGTACCAGTTGGTGCTGCACCTCCCAATGCCGCCACCACGAAGTCTACCACTGCTTTACATGCAACCAGATTTTCCCACTTTTCTGGCGATGGCGTGAGTACCAAATGACCCTACGGACAGCATCCCATCACAAATGTCATATCCATCAGTTCTTCATTCAAACAAACAAAAAAAAACACCATCATCTCTCACCGCCTCTATACCACTCTGAAACCCCAGCAACTGGACACAATCCTGTCCACGCGTGCGGTCAAAAAGTTTTGCTTTTAATGCTGCATTGTCTCCTCGCAGCTTCCGAAACTTTTCTTCCGTTGGGTGATCCACAATATTGACGCAGATTTTGTGCAGCGTCCGCACTGCCGTCGCATACGCCTCATGCGCCTCATGGTCTTTCATCTGCTGTAGATACGTTCTCAATTGAGAAGGAGGTGACGGTCTCGTATTAGTGACGGGTGCTAATGTCAAGTGCAGCGCACAGCCGGCAGTCACGTTGTACTCGGTCAGCAGCTTGTCGTCCTGGAGGATTTGGCCTTGAAAGATCAGACGCTGAGCTGATGCTGGAAAGCGATGCGCATCCTGTTGCTCGATGAGCTTCTTAAGTGACAGCACTGACGTCGAGGACAAGTCTACGCGCACTTGAAGATTCTCCGACGCACCACTGACGATTTTGACTGTTAGTTCATCCATTTTGATACTGTTGCTAACTGAATAATACCCCCTGGGCGATGTCAAGAGTAGGGCTCAAACCCAAGCCCAAGCCGCACTGCAAAACCCGCACCAAACCCGCGCGGTTTGGTTGGGGGTTGACCTGAGCCCAACCCGCAGCCCACACACAACCCACAGTAAGGAAAAATTGACTTTAACAACCTACAATTGTGGGGGGGGCGGTCCGGCGCCCTCTTTGTCACTACAGGAAAAAAAGAGTGATGCAGCACAGCTCGTACTAGGCAAGGAAGGACAACGTAACTGAGCGGAACATTATAAAAAACAAAGACGAAAGATTGCCACTGGAATGGTGTTTACTACAGAGGTCGGTTGAATATGAGCGTTGGGGCGACTAAAATTTGTAAATTCTTCTATGCCGTAGCAAGCAGACGCACTCATCTTGGAGCATACCAATGGCTAGCTGCCTCAATTACTAAACCGCAGATTGGACAATTAGCTCAATCTATGATAAGTCTATTAACTTTTTATTTTCAGCCACTATCGCACTTTTTTCACCACAAACTTTGAGGTAGCTTCCCATGCCACCATTTCTTGTAGACGATGTAAACCCTCTCACAGTGGAAGAGATAATTACCTACCAGAAGAGAATATAACAATGGCCACGCCTTCTGAAACCTTTCCTTGGCCAGTAATAACGCGTTGCAACATTCTAACCCCCAAACAGCCCGCAACCCAGCCTGCAACCCACGGGCTGGTCTGCGGGTCGACCACAACCCGTACTAAAACCCGCGGGTTTGAGCCCTAGTAGAAGCCCTACCCCGTATAGAAGTCCCAAGCCCTTAGAAATGTCTCGAATACACTATACTTCGACAGGATGCTTATTTTGAAATTCACCATGGACCAGCACGACATGCGATGGACAAATCCCGCAAGCAAGAAGTGATCCGATGGATCGAGACCTCTAAGGCCATGGTCCAAACTTTTTTATTCTCATTCTCAAATCTGATATGTTCCACTCCAAATAAAGGGCACTTTGGACCTCGAAACCATTTTCATTCTATGCGACAGTCATGCGGCTCGTGCTGATTGTCATTTCGCAAATGCGTGAGTGAAGATAACGCTGACGATGAGGAACTTTTGGAAGAATTGGATTTTGCATCCTCGCCACGAAGACATCACGATGAAAAGTATAAACAGTCTAGTGATTCAAAGTCTGGGCGATGGGTGAAGATCCGGTCACTAAAATATCTCAAGGCTCTTGTTGGTGGTCGATGGATTGTGAGCGACGAATGGCTTCAAGGTTTGATACTTGCTAAGAAGGCCAAAAGCTGTTGTTTTCTTAAGTTACTGACCACTTGATCTGCTATATTTTCTCCCTGCTTGCGTTACTTTTCAGCTTGTGCAAAGCGTGGTACCTGCGTCAGTGAAGTAGATTATGAGGCCGATGGTCATTGGAAGGGAGAGAGGATTGTTAACGCCGTCAAGCGTTCGCGGCTAACACGAGAAAGGCTTCTTCAACTGTCTTCCCCTGAGGTATGTTCTACTTAGTTTACTGGTAATTCTTAAGCTTGACGCTTGTTTTGCTATGCATTTTGTCAATGTCTGGATTTCAGGTTGATGTCTCGACCATTGGCACGATGTTGTTCGCCGAGTTCTGCTTTTACGTCATCGGCGACTTCCTTCCACCTATGTCACCTATAGAGGAGTTGAACACCTTGATATGCATCGGTGGCGGTAAGCTAATTGCCGAGATGGAGGAAATTCCCGGCGAGATGCAAAAGCGTGAAAACCACGCTCGGAAACTCGTCATTATGTCGGACAAGATTAATCCAATTGCTCTTCGTCAGCAGACAAGACAACTTAAAGCACATCCTCAAGTGAAAGCAGTATCACCGGTGGCCATTGTGAATTACCTGTGGCTGATCACAGCATCAGCGAAGCAAAACTCCGCGATTTTCCTTGATGGAATCCGTGTGGGCATTATTATGTAAAGTTAAAGCAACAAGTCGGAACTAGAGACGTCGTCTCTGTAGATGTTGAGCCTAATCCGATTGTGTCGTTCGAAAGCACTGAAATATATATAGAACGATATAATAATTATTTACGAAACAATAGGGAAGGAAGTCATAGCCCACGTACTATAAGAAGCGGTTTAGCTTTCAATACAACGCCATGTACCTGAAGCAAGGCATTTGTTGCAAGTTGATCTGTCGGCTACTTTACAAAAGCCTGACACTTCATTCGACCGACGGTAAAATGACGAATTTCCAGATCCCTATATACCAGCGTAAACGCAACAAAAAGTGTCTACATCAGCAATACTAAGTAGACTGAAGGATATTATAGAGCTGTTGGAGTTGCACTATAGTCCAAATTCAGGTGGCAGGACAGCTCCAAAAACCGCGAAAAGGTCGTTTAAGTTGACTGATTTGGAAAGATTCTTCACGTAGAGTGTATCTGAGGGTTCCCCTCGCTGATACTTTTTCATGGCTTTCTCAGACGCAAGTTGAGCTTCTGGCATTCGCTCCCTTTCAAGGTCTCGAAGGGTCCATCTTTCATCTGCAACGGGTGTATTGTGGAAACTCTGTAATCCACGAGCAAAAAACGAGATTAGCTTCCACAAGAACGTCAATACTGAGCTTCCTTCTCTCGTACTAAAATCAGCACGTTTCCTTCTAAGCGTATACCATGCAGCGTGTCCACAGCGGCTGTAGCGATTGCTTCATTAGGGTAAGAGATTTGAGCCGAACCTTTCGCAGGTAAAAACATGATCTTCATTGAGCTAAGAGAACAAACCCACAACACTAGGTTATTAATCTCAACGCCAGTGTCAATGATACGTGCGTACTCGAGCGGCATATCGCTCGGCAAGACATACCCAAACACAGAACGTAAGTCTTTTTCATCCATCGCCTGCGCAATGTTCTTTACTATGATACTGCTTGATGGTAGTCCCCGGACGTAAAATTTCATCAGCGGCTCCTTCATTAATTCTGACAGCAATACATGTGTTAGAGTTGATTGGTAACTAACACAAATACCGATATTCTTACCTTCTGGTGATTGCCGCAGTTTCTTTACCTCACTCTCTGAAATCACACCCGGGCACGAAACTCGCGCCCATCGCCGACCGTAATATACATCGTGATGGCTGTGAGAACAGCCGTCACGGAGAGAACTGTGGCGGCATTGTTGTCCATCTTGATTGCGCAAATATGTGTGACGGACACAAAATACAACTTGAGAATCGTTCTTCGTTTGAGAATCGCTCGGCAAACCATTCTCATCTGAGAATAGATTTGGAGGAGTAGGGTAAATTTTCACCAATGAGCGTCAGCTTTTTTGAGAATGAGAATGGCTTTTTGCGTTTTGGACCAGGGTCTAAGTACGGTGTGGTTGAGATTATACGAAGGCATGTGATTGGTCAAAAGTTGTATGTATGCCGCAGCTCTAGCGACGGTGTGCCGTTAGATAACAGCGTTGTGGTGAAGTGACCCAGAAATTAACGGACTAATGAGAGTGAACACTGTGGTAAAGCGATCAGAAAATGTTGAGAACGAAGTGGACCACACATGGCCGTTGATTGGTGACGATGGAACACCCATCAAAATATGACGGTTGATGGGTGGGAAAAGGCTGATCACAGTTACGATGAAAAGGTGGCGGACAACGGGTATTCACGATGTGAAGAAATTAGCCAAGTACTGACATTACGCGCCCAGTCCCAGACACTGATGGAGCGATGGAGATCACGATCACGATCGTTATCACAATTACTAAGTGGAGTTCCCGTGGATGTAAAACGAGGTGAGCAACTGTTGACATGACGTGTCAAGGACAGCCGTCCAGCCGATCTATGAATGGTATAGTGGTTGAAGTTGATCATGACACGAAGTTACGGCCTGGTCGGCTGATTATGCCCGAGCAATGAAGATTAGATGTGGAATGAAGTCGGGCATGTGGAGTGACAGTTTGTATGAGTGATGATAACCTATGGGTTTGTCCGAGGATGACGTGGTAAGGCCTGATCAGGCCTGATCAGCCGAGATCGGTGTTATATGGTTGCCCCGACAGGGTATGAAGGTCGGAAGTATGGCTGAACAGATGAATAAAGTCGTTGCGACGGTGACTCAGAGGGTTCCCGAGGTGATCAAGGCTGATCACCCTGATCACTGCCTGATCACTCGGCTGATCGCTATGCCGATCGTGATCGGGGCTGATCAGCCTCAAACCGGCGTTTAAATACGAAGACAAGGGGAGTTCTCGGTTAAGTCGGGCTGGATACGAAGTGGACAAGTGTTAGAAGAGCAGATCTCAAGTGGTTTCAAGGTCGTTTATCGAAGATTGGGATGGGTTGAAGATCTTTCTAGGAGTCGGGTCGTGATCAGGGCAGAAGTGGTACAGATCAGCTTGAAGGTGCAGCCAGGATGGGCAAGGTGGTGCTACGCAACTGTGGTGTAGTCGCTCTCAGAAAATCTTCCTGAGACGCGAACACCCACGGGGGTCCCAGACGACTGACTATCGGAGGGGGTACTCCGTCCATCCGAGTCATGATCCGATCCGGCATCCGGCCGGCTGGATCGGTCACTTCCATCCGCTTGATCGTGACTGCTCGGATGTTGCATGTTGAAAGCTCACCTTGTGTACCCGTCAGTACTGGGTGGTTAGCTCTCCTGGTGGACCCTAGTAAAATCCTTTAGCTCAGAGATCGCCGGCATCCGGACTCGAGTGATCGTTTCAGAATCTCTATCAAATGCTTGTGCCGAGGCCATATTTGCCTTACGAGGCATCTCCATATCCAAATCGTCCGGATCGAAGTGTTGACGGATCTCCCCATTTAATTCCATATCCACGTCACTACGTGGGGTTGATTTATGGAATCGGTCTTGATGACTGGTTTGGCATATTGATCGGACAATCCCGGCTGATCGGACTCATTCCATCTCCACATTTACGGGTTTTTGAGCCGGTTTAGCCGTCGTTTGATACATATTCAGACTCGGTTGCTAAGGTTGCCCTGGTCCAGGTATATACTGGGGTAATCCATGTTGTTCTCTCACGAACCGATTCATAATAAGACGTAAACATGGTTCTCATTTGTTCCGGAACTTCCGGTATGCCGGTGGAATTATTATTGGGGGTCGAATTATTTTGTGCAGTTTCTTTAGCATCTTTGAAACTGTCTTCCGATCCGACTCGACCCGGTTCAGGCTTCCTTTCTCTGTTCTGTGACTCGGTCTTGGAGTTGGTATGTCTGGTTCCTTTCGTGCCCAATGTCAAGTGAGTCACCCCAACCGAGGAATCGGTAGAATCCGCTCCGGACCGAGATGATGATTGATATATCGATTCGATATCCATTAGATATTCAACCAACTGTGATCGGTGTGAAGGATCAGCCGGCGATGACTGGGCCACGGGATTCGCCCCGAGCAACGAGGCAAGACGATCGTACAGCGTTATCCAAGCTTCTCTGATCGCTCCTTAGTCTAGATCGAACAGCATATTGCGTCGAACGCACCAGTAGTGAAATCAACTTCATCAATCTGGGCCAGGGATTCTGATCAGGTCGAGCTGGCTCTCAGTGATAACCGGCCTAGTTGCCGACCTTCTAGCTTCCCAATGACCTTAGGTTTAATGATTTTCATCAACCGGTTATTAGCTAAGAATTTGTGGAACTCCTGAAGGTAAAACAAGCGTTCTACATACTGAACCGTGGTTTTTCGGCTGGTTCGGTCTTCTTTTCATCTTCGTCAAACATCTTCGGTTTAGGTTTCACATATTTTTTAGGTGGATCATATCGATCCGCCCCCATGTTTTTTTCTCTTTTCCAATTTTCTTTTTATGCAAAGGTAAAGGTCGGCACCCCGATCCTTTCCCGGATTATAGTTAATTTTACTATAGCCCGGATCGACTCCGATCGGAGCCTTGTGGGGAGTTTAATTTCGACCTGGAACTCCAACGAACGTCGACCATCGCTTCCTTTAAATTTGAATAGCATCAGAGGCGATAAGCCTTCCTCCAATGCACCCGAAAAAGTTTTCTCCACTTTGATTTGTGTTCCAACAGCCACCAACCAACATCCATATGTGGACCACTTATTCCTGATTTTTGTTGAATCACTCCACCACAGTTTTTCCTCCAGGTCCATTTTGTCGCCGTCATCCGAGGACAAGTCAAGCACCAGATCGAACAAACCGGCTCTGTGGGATTTGGTTTCGAGCCTCTCCGGCCAGTACTGCGTGATTTAGCCAGAGCCGTTCGGGTTCGCTCTTCAAGATCGGTCGATTCTTCATCGGAATCAGGGTTGGAGGGACGAAGGCGTTTAGCAGGAATCGGAAGGGCAGAAGAATCACCGTTCCGCTTACTGCTCGTCGAACCAGACGACGCGAAACCTTGTCCCGTGTTGGCAGAAGATCCTACTCGAATTTCGGACTTCCAGAACTTGGAAGACTAGTTGCAGTGAGACTTGGTGTTGCGCCAGTCCATGGAAGTAAAATTGGTGGAATGTCTGGAGAAGGTCCATCGGAGTCGAACGCATCATCGGACGGTTTATTAGCTTGCGGGCCGAGAGCGTCGACCAAACGTGGAAACTCACTCAGGGTACACATAAAAACGGCCGAATTGGTATTGGGGCCAGCCCATCGGTCGACCACCTGATAAGCTGCGGTCTTCAAAGCGGCAAGTCTAATGGCCCAAGAATGTTCTTCCAGCTTACAGGTCTCCAGCTTAGGTTCAAGATCTGTAGACAATCCTCAGCCTCCCCCGGGTGTAGCATAGACGTTTCAGGGCCCCGGATCGGTCGGCCTTAGAGTTGGAGAGCTGGTTAATGGGAAGAGTAACTTGATCATCGAGGTGTGAGCTTGTTCCTCAAGCTGATCTACTTCCTGGACCGCCAGTACTATCTTTCGAACTAGCTGGTCATGGGTATGATGATTTTCGAGCTCTTAAAGACGGTTAATTATCATGTAACCGTCGACAGATGACCATGCCTGTTCGACGTTGGGATAGCGTAGGTAATAACGGGCTGTAGCGAAAACGTGGATAAAAGTATGAACATGCCGTTGTCGCACCTTGTCCCTGAGAACAATGGATCGGCCAAACACGACCAGACAAGAGTATCCAGATACCAGACAGGGTTGGTTTTGAAGTCGGGCCGGTTATGACATGTGTAATGAAGCAGGTTTATGGATAGTTTGGTACAGTGGATGTGATAGAACATGATTATTGGAGCCGATTATCGCTGATACGTCCAAGTGACGTGGTATTGAGAGCTCGGCTAACCAACTGAATGAGTTAAATCAGCCTTTGGACATGAAGATCAAGCGTATAAATGTGTAAGATGGTGAGCTCCATGGGATATATCAGCCGAAGCGAGTAGTGAAGATCAGCAAACCGGCTCCGAATCGGCATTAAAGGATCGGATCAAGTCCGACTTCAAGAGGAAGACCGATTCCGAACCGATCTTTCGATTTTAACGTATGTTGGAGGTTGAGGTCAGGTTTGGGCTAGTAAAGGATGTCGATTTCTAGTCGATTATGACATGGGTCTAGGTGATCTTGAGGTAATTTGGAGCTTGTTCGACCTGGTCTCGAGCTGATTCTGAACTGGGCCGGATCGGTCCCGAATCAGCTTCCAGGTGCTGAATTAGATCAATATTAATGCTGGAATTGGATGCGGAGCATCCCAAGAAGCCGATCCTAAGCGGGTTCGAGCTGATACTCGAAGAACGTTCTAAGGTGGTACGGATCAGGTTGAAGAAGCGTTGAAGATTGGTCTATGGTGGTACCAGGACACTTTTGAGACAAGATGATCAAGATTCAATTATGAGGTGGGTCAAAGCGGGTTCGAGATGATACTCGAAGAACGTTCTAAGGTGGTACGGATTAGGTTGAAGAAGCGTTGAAGATTGGTCTATGGTGGTAGCAGGACAACTTTGAGACAAAATGATCAAGATTGAAGTATGAGGTGGGTCACATAAGTCGGTGTGCGGTACATAAGGTATAAGATATTGCGTATATATTAACAGGATTGAATTTACCCCTTAAGCAAAGAGTCGCTCTGCCACGTGTCGCGGTCATTTGGAGCACAGGGTTAACTAGACCCCTGTAGCTCAGCTTAATTCCCGGTTAAGAGGCGCATAGTCGCATTTTGGCTTACCCGAAGTTCCCCGACGGGATTGTTTAAGGTGTCAACTCTCACCCCTCACGCGCACGTGTTTTGAACAAATTTAATTGACTGAAAAAGTTTTGTGGAGATAACGTTTTGGTTTTACTGTGGAAGATCGTGGTATATCGTGGTTTCTAGTGGTTTCTCGTTATCTCTCGTTTATGGGTAGGTCCGGGCGGTTAAAGTATTCCGACCCGACCTTTGCGATACTTACACGTAGTATCACCCCTGATTTGTTTTCCGGTGAAGGTTTCCACCCGAGAACACCCCCCGTCCCGGAAAGGTCACACTCTCCGACCTGATTTGGAACATTTTACTCATCTATACTCCACCAGGGGTGTAACCACCGAATACCAATGGGTACACAAGGTGAGATGAAACTGAACATAGATTCTATCATGCTTGATGACCGGCCAGAAGACCGGGAGATCGTACCAGTCCTCGTAGTGATGATTGATCCGATCCTGATGCAGATCAGGATCAACGGAGTACCCCCTCCGATAATTGGTCGTCCGGGTGAGTGGGAATCCGACTTCGCCCCAAAACTTCCGTTATGGATTTGGAAATCGGCTCCACCACATGTTGAACCTCGGATTTCGGAGTCGAGAAATGATCGACAGGAAGTCAGGGACAAAATAATCCGCCTTCGGACTGTTGTAAGCCAGCTCACTAACGCCCTGCATCAAGCCGCTACGCCGTCCGATGCTTCCTACGAAGTAGCAGAGATTAAAAATTGGGTGGAGGTCCTGATTACCCAAGTGGATAGCCTGGAGCATATTCAAGCAAGCCTAGTTCAAGCCTTGACTCAGCCAACCGCCGGGCCAATGAGGCTGCTGTCCGAAGTTCGCCTTCGAAACCGGATGATCTTCGAAACCAGGTGACCAGCCTCGAAAAATAGGTCGCAAGACAGACGAAGAAACGTGACCACTTTCATATGCTGGCGGACGTCGTTGAACCTCTTCGGGTCGCTAACCAAGAGTTAGTCCACCGCTCAAAACTTTAGCGTAAGCATCCCACCACTGTCCGTACTTTTACCCCGTTGCTTATGGTTCGTACTGGTCATGTTGTTTTTATTGTCTGGCAACTGGAGAAAATGAACGACCTGTCTGCCGAAGCGTCGCGAAAATTTCAAAAGCTGTCGCACCTCCATGTCCGCTACCGCCAAGAAGCGGACTGGCGTTATACTTGAGTTTTGTTTACCGCAAAGGCTGGACCGATTGTAATCGATCAGCCAGCTTAACCAAACATAATAAAGGGGCTACTCCAATCTTATGCGTAGTCAGGAAGTCCGAACAATATTCCACGATCTTCCACATTAAGCCAAAACTTCACCACACTTTCCCACTGAACTAAATCGTGTTCCAAACACGGGCGACTTGAGTGGGTATAAGTTTCACAGCGACTCCCGGTCAGGGGACTTCCGGTGGGTTCCTTCCAACCTTCTCTGGGCAAAACAATTACAGCTAGAGGGGACCTTGTTAACCCTCTGCTGTGAACCTATGACGACTTGTGTCTTAGAAAGCGAAACGTATACTGATTTTTATCGCTAGATCCAATATAACCTTTGGTGAACCCTACAAAAACATGGTGAAGTCACCCATGTATCTAACACCAGCTATTGAAGCCTGCTTCTCATCTTCAACGGCTTTATCTTGTCCACATGATTGGCTAAAAATGACTTGTCTAGGCTACTAGCCCTGCCAGCATCGCTGGAGTCTCTTACACGATCCTTGGCCACCTGCATTTACCGATGATCACCTTCATAGTACCCTGGTCCAAGCTGTCCGGTTCCGTGCAGCGCCACTGACCTGACCCTGCATCGCTGCCACACTCCGTGCTGATCCTCATAGCTGCTGACTCAGAAAACGCCCTGCACTCTTTCCACGCCCTTGTGCATTGGTCCGATATCCTTCAGAACTCCTTCCAAACATTGACCGCGGTTATCCTCATGACTAAAGCTGACCCAGGGCAGCTACTCTGATTGGCAGTTTTGACCAATCAGATGGTGGGTCTATCATTCATCTGCCATTTAATCAATACTGGAGTCACTTCGCCACAGCCGCCCCTGAGTCTTGTCGCAGTCGCACAACGGCTGAGACACGCTCTCACTTCTCGTTCTCTTCGCTTCACCCGTTAGGATCATGTCCAACTTCGGTGGACCCAATGCGAGACGAACATTGGCTAACCCGGCTAAGATAGCCAGACGGCCGGTTAGTCACTTAATCTCACGGCCCGAGGTCCCGATCGTAGGCCAGGGCAGTTAGAAGTCGCTTACCCTCAGGTGGACAGCTTAGAAAAAGCTAAGGCCGAACTGACCTTGGCTGCTGACTAGGCGAATTGCCGCGCGGATGAGGCAGGTGCAAGGGAGTTACTCGCACCTCTGGGCTCTTAGGACGATGTCACTCAGTTGGAGAGCCATGTAGCTGACCTAACACGCGAGCGTGACCGGCTCATGTTGCTATCCAATCCATCGACTCACTCCGCATCATACTGTTTCCCGCTCGGATCTTCAACGTAAATGCACCTATTCCCATTTCGTTTTTTTAACCTTGGTTGCCTATATCCCAGTTTTCCCGGTAGGTAACTACATCTTATATCTCAGGTCATTGGTGGTTGAGTCTTCACATGCCGCCCGCGAGTTGGTTGAATGTCACCAGCGATATCTCCGTATCTCTCAGCAATTCGAGAATTCGCAGATAGACTCGTGTCAGATGGAAGGATTCAGAATCCGCGCCGTGCGGAAACTTGAAAAGTGCCAGAGACGTCTACAAAGGATGTTGTCCGGTTGGACCGAGCTTCTAAACAACATCCGGGAGCTCCAAAAATTGTATGATCAGGTTCAGGAATGTGTGCTCCGATCCGGGGGGGGGGGGGTTGTCTCTGACCTCCTGGACCAAGGAACGAGTTCCCTATCCGAGATACAGATCTCCCAGGACCGGTTAGATGAAGCATCTAGTGGCGCACCCGATGCAGGGGCCAACTCTATCCGGCGCGCAATCCGGCGTCTCTTAGACCTGGCATGCCCTCGAGGTCTCAGTGATCCAACAGCTGACTCGTTTGCGCTTGTCAGCCTAGCGCCAACGAACACTGGGAACCTCGGAAACAGCTGATGAAGCTTCCCCATCTACCAGAATTTCCACACGGCTCAGGATTTGGGATGCTTCCCGGGACCCTAGACCGCCCCAGCTCCTGTGGCCAGCTGCCACATTCCCTAGCGAGAGTGCGAGAAAGAGTAGTAAGAAGCGTAGATCCAGCTTGATCTCGTCTCCTCCGGCGCCTCCAGCCTCCAAACGTATGAAATAGACCAGCTCACTACAAGCTCTAGCGGTAGTGTGGACTGGAATCGGGTTCGGACTCGGATTTGTCCACTTCTTCTAAGGTGGAGGCCGACAAGGCAGCTCCATATGGGGCTGGCTCACATCCCTCCCTGACTGAAAGTGACCTCGACGATGAAGCTTTAGCTGACTCCCCGCCCTCCCCGATGATTCGGGGAATTTTCTCCTCATGATACCCGAGGGCCTTCCCTAGCAAAAGAAGAGAAGAATGACCTAGACAAATAGGATGAGGATGATGAAGTCACTACTGAAAGCCTCGAAGACTCCCCCTTACTTGGACGTGCCCGGGCCTGAGGAGCTTGTCGCGGACGTACCTGAACGTGAGGAGCTTGTCGCGGACGTACCTGAACGTGAGGAGCTAGTCGAAGGGCTGGCTGTTACTCCTCTTCCTCAAACGCCTGAATATCCTCACGCCGACAACCTTTGAGCCCCGCTGACCTGAGGGCAGCCATCCCTGGTCCGCGGACTAGCTGCGTGGTGTCTGTACATTGAGGACCTCCCAGGTGCCCATATTGCCCGATTCTTGTCCCGTCCGGGTTTCTGGATTGAAGTAACTCCCAATATACCATAAAAGTTCAATAAAACTATTTAAAATGGCTACAATCAGCTCGAGATGATCGGATATATATATTTAACGCATATAGTCATTTGTGGTTGCTATTTGTGCAGAGTGCAAAGCCTCTGAAGAATGGCTATGGAAATACGCCTTTGCTCTCGGAGGCGTTGCACTGTGACCCTACTGCCTATTGACCCACCAAGGGTGCAGAAGCTCTGTCGACTGCATTCTAAGACTTAATAGCCGAGGTAAGCACCAATGGATTGACTACCCAGCAAACGTTTGAACAAGATGTCGATTCGGAATAACTGGTTACGGGTAGTTTTTGTTTTGGTTATGCCATCCAACAAGTCGTCGAAGGCAAGATAGAAAGGAGACAAAAATGCTGCAGCGCGTCCAGGTCCGTCAGAAGCCGAGTTCCACCTGTGCTGTTTGACGCGCGAATGTATCCCATAGCAAGGAAAGCACGAACATAAATTCATATTTGTGGGTTGCCATGATTTCTGCCTTTCAACCATCTTGAATGTCATATTTTCGTCAACCGTTTGAAAAAGAAACATCGAGTAGCAGATTAAAAGGTAAGTTACTATCATATCACAATGCTAAAGTGTTGCTGAAATTTCAACATTCTTGCAGTGTACCTATTGGCTGAAGACGATTCACCATTGCTATCCCGCTCTTCATGTTCGCTTTCGTCGGTAACGTCCACTTCATCTTCAATAAAAGGATAGCGACCCCAAGACCCACCGGAATTCTCGTTTTCATGCTCTTAAGTAGTCTCACCTTCGTCGTCACTGTCCTTGTCATTTACTTGATTTTTACACCTCATCATCACTATCTGTTGGATTTATGTCGTTTCGATGAACCACGGACATGAATTAAATTTAGAAAAATTACTTAAAAAATAAACTCGGCCCGTTAAGTTATCTCCTCTTGGGCTCCTGTATTGTTACATTGTAACTTGCTCGTCAATATGGAGCATTTCTGCGCAGCCTTCATCACGTCGATCACTGCGATTGTCCTCTTAGAACAGAATGTGTCAGTCGATCTGCTGCTTGAGCAAATGTATCCTGCTCACAATATTCGCCAATACGTTCAATGCATTGGACCATCCAACCGAAAAGTTTCTGCGAAATGTTAGGTTCCAGCTTGAACATCATTGCATAGTTAAAATGAGAGAGAGCTGTGACAACCACTTTGCTCGTCGAACTCAAGGATGGGTACGAAGTATACACATGCAGATCTTCGACGGTCACGATATCGTTATCGTTACCAAGTGCTAACTCACTTGGAAATGATGACACTGTGGTATCCGAGTAATCCAAATACGAGATCGTGATGTCGTTGAGAGCACAATTCGCAACATTTAGGCCAGTATCAGCTCGCTTTTCTGCATTGAGCATTTCGTTCACAAACATTGATTGCATTTTAAGTTCGTGGCCAAGGACTGCACACTCCAATTCGAGGTCCGCTTTCCGCGCGACATCCCAGAAAGACATTCTGTGTGGATCGATACCTTCACTGGTAATAAACACTAGGGAAATAGGCGAAGAATAGAGACCCACAGGCGTCTCTGATGCCTGCTCCATTGATGCATCCAAAGATTCATGTTTCACTGGACTTATGGCCACTTTTTCACGCATATCGCTCATTATATCAAGTCGAAGTTGCAACGGTTCAGTACATTCGGAGAGTTTCCCGTTGAACTTTGTCAATCCGAAAGCCATTGTCATGGCTGCAACAATTGCGCCTTGTACGCTCACATTTTTATCTTTACACCGTGCTATGGCACTTCGCATCGCGGTTTCACAGCCCTGTGCAAACAAGCCAAAGCTTTGGTTGCGTGGATTTGGAGGTGAGCCGCAAAAGTCGCGCTGCGATTCTTTTTGAATCGGCAAAAACGGCACAAATGCATCTGTGTCGAAGTTCACCAGCGGCTGCATCACGTACTTGGAGACTGCCTCATGAATGACACTCATCACTGGATTTACATAGTGTGTGGCTTGGTAGAGAGACTGTCGTAGAGGTAGTTGACTCGGTAGCTTGACCGAGGATGAGCCACTTAGCCCAGCAATGGATTGAAGGATCTCGCCTAGAATGACTCCACCAGAGACAACGTCCGACATGTAATGATCTGCAAATAAAATGAGGCGCGCAAATGTCTTGGCAGAGTTATCAATTCGACAGACAATGGAAAACGGAAAGTCCTTAATACGATCCACGGGCTCTTCGCATTCAGCTTGCACGGATTCCATCCAACGCAGTTGCGGTGCTTTAGGTGGAAAAGCATTGTTGGAGACATACGAGTCGTCAATTGCCGCATCGTTTCGTGCCTGTTCAGCATGCTCTTCTTCGTCAATCGAGCAGTTGTGCACGGTAAAAATGTGTTTGAGCTCCGAGACATCTGCAAATGGGGCACATATCATGACTTTTTGTGGAGATGTTCCTGGTAAGATGACGGCACGCATTTTTGGGTGTCGGTTAAACGTCTGGAGGATTGCCTCGGGTAAATGCTGCAAGAGGGTTGGGATGTTTCCACGTAATGTTACTATGTGCGCTATCTTTGTGCTAGTGTCAGGATCCATCGCGAAGAAACGTTCGTACCCGTACAGCGGGAATGTAGGATGTGTCATTTGCATGTACTTCTTAGTATCAGGAAGGAATGTTGGTTAATGTTACCTAATTGAACGATAAAAAGGTAGAAACACACTTGCTGCAGGTGATTATATTTTTAGAATTGCAACTTAAGCTCCCAATTTACAAAACTCAACGGTCATTCGGTCGGAGAATGACTGCTTTATCCCAGGTCAAGGTTATCTTATTAACGGATCAACAGGCAATCTGGTTGAGTGCGTTTCATTACACTTCCAATGTTGGAATTACGAGTTGATTTTCGATGAAAATGAAATTCCAAGTTAACAAAACAGCGTGGACCACTGCATATAAATTTTAGGTTACAAAGTACGATTAGCACTTAATAACTTAATAATACATTTAGGGACCCACTAGGTGCACACCCCCTTTTTGATACGTGCACACCCCCTGTACCATAAAGTAGGTACAACATACAAAGTCATAAGCAGAGCAGCTGTAGTTGGCGGGGGCTTCCCTTGCATACATTGAAAGACCAGCCAGCAATCTATTATAAAGCAAAATACCTAAGAAGCCCATAATAATTCGTTCTTCCAATTTAATTTTCCCCAGAACCAGATGCAGTTGAACAAAATCTAAGTTCAATTTGTAAACTAAAAAATAAGCATAGTTAGGCTTGCGCCAAAAGCAGATTTACCTCCTAAGAAATCACAACCTGCTGCCCAATCTTGCTTTCTAATTGATGAGAATGCTACTAAACAAAATTGATTTAGCTGGGCCCAAAATCCCTAGTAATTTAGTTATAACAAAACTTTGTAGCCATATGAGAAGCGGGTTGGCTCTCCTTTAGAGGATTGTGGTTCATACAATAAAGGGTCAAAAAGTAGTTACAATTAGGTAATAAAAGCATTAAATCTTATCGACTCCATTAAATCAGAGGAAAGAGCAGAAGCTTTGGCTCAATAACTGATTACTTGACAGTGCAGAGAAGATATTGTCAGCTTTTAATGAGAAATCGTTGCACTCCCTTAGGCTGCTTCATTCTATACGGTACGCTGTACCTTCTTAATGGTACAGGGGTGTGCACGTAGCAAAAAGGGGTGTGCACCTAGTGGGTCCCTACATTTATTACATCTTTTACTCACAACAACACAAGCGACTGACTTCTGGTGGTAGTGCGGTGCGGAGCGCCTCTACCAACTGACCAAAACGCTAAGTAGAAAAACAGGGTCGCCAGTAATTTCTGACCGGATTGCAGGCACCGGGCGCTACATTGCTGGTGCCTGCTACTTTACGCTAAGACCATTTTTTCCTACAGGTTATGAGCCCAAGGAACCACGGGCTCTGACCGCATTTTGAAACTACTGAAAGTGAATTGTTTGTGGAGTTTCTGTCTCGTTCAAAGTTTTACGTTTCGTTTCGATTACTGGAGACTATCTTGGTTTTCTCGTGTGGATTGTTTCTGGTGTTACGACTGGGGTCAAAATCCCAAGGTTAAGCTGCCAAAATTTCTCTGGAATTGAAATTTACCGGGGTTCAAGCAGTGGGCGTATCTCTTTATCGAAGCCCTGGAGATAGCCAAAATTGCCTCCGGTTTCACATGGAACGACCGTTTAAAAGTAAACAAGTTGGGAGAGCACCTGGAAGGTGTTGCTCTCAAGTATTTCCAGGCTAACATTGGTACCTGGTGGCAAGCGTCGCCGAATCTTATTTTTGTGCTGGAGCAAATGCTAAGTGCGTTCAAAGTGAACATCTCGCACTATCAGGCAGCACAGCTTTTCGCGGCCGAAAAGGACCCAAAAAGGTCCTGGACAGAGCATTTCCTGTACCTGGTTGCGTTGGCCCGTGAAAGCGATTCGAACGAACGCTTAATTGTGGAAAATATTGACGAGCAGATTTTTTGCTGATTTTAAGTTTTTTCAGTGTTTGACTCTAAAAGATGGATGAAGACAAGGCCGAAAAGGCCGATACGAATATGGATGCGATTTTGGAATACCTAAAACGCATGGACCGGCGCCTCGAGGCAGTAGAAGAGGCGCGGTCGCAGGGTTCGGCTCCCAGCACGTCGCCAGGGTCCAACAAGGGCTCTGAATACGCGAGTGCTTTTCGGGACACCCTGAAGAACCACGGGCCGTTCGGGATGAAAATGACCCTGAACGACCTCGGTGGTGAAGAAGATATTGGGCGCGGGGGTGGTCTAAGGGGCGGTGAAGAGGCCTCACCACCGATGCAGGCGCCGGGAATAAACGTACCGGGAATGGCAGCCGGGGCAGGAGTGCCGGGAATGGCAGCCGGCGTGGGTATGCCCGTAAATTTAGGTGGCAACCCGGTGACAACCACGAACGGGGTTAAAATCCCAAGGTTAAGCTGCCAAAATTTCTCTGGAATTGAAATTTACCCACGGGGTTCAAGCAGTGGGCGTATCTCTTTATCGAACCCGTGGAGATAGCCGAAATTGCCTCCGGTTTCACATGGAACGACCGTTTAAAGGTAAACAAGTTGGGAGAGCACCTGGAAGGTGTTGCTCTCAAGTATTTCCAGGCTAACATTGGTACCTGGTGGCAAGCGTCGCCGAATCTTATTTTCGTGCTGGAGCAAATGCTAAGTGCGTTCAAAGTGAACATCTCGCACTATCAGGCAGCACAGCTTTTCGCGGCCAAAAAGGACCCAAAAAGGTCCTGGACAGAGCATTTCCTGTACCTGGTTGCGTTGGTCCGTGAAAGCGATTCGAACGAACGCTTAATAGTGGAAAATATTGTTAAGTTTGCGGCCCCAAGGTTAAAAATTGCGTTGATGGTGCGGTACAATCCGCAAAGACAAGACCATCTGCAGCACGCCCAGGAATTGATATCCTGGGCGCAAGAACTGGACGATGACGCTTACAAGCTTAAGCGACCGGGTTTTGGACGACCCGCGGTAAACTCGATAAATGAGCAGGGTGGCAAACGTGTCTGTTATGGTTGTGGGCTCGAAGGGCACATAAAACGAAATTGCCCGCAACAAGAGCCCAAGAAGGGCCATCACAGGAACGAAAGACGCGGGCGGCAGGGCCCCAAGGATAACAAAAGACGTTTTGTGCTGTCTACGAGCGAAAGCGCGGAAGAAGATGCCGAAAAAGCAGTTTTCGGTGATGATTTGTGGATTGTGGACAGTGGGGCGAGTCGCCACCTAGTTTCAGACGAAAGTCTTCTGGAGGATGCGCGTGAATGCGGTCAGGAAGACGCATTAACCCTTCCAGACGGTGGGTCGCTACAAGTGACTAAAGTTGGACAAGTCACACTGCGCGCAAGTGATGCTACTACAAGAAGCGTCAAGATTACGCTTACTGAGGTTTACTTTGCGCCGAAACTGGCGAAAAATCTCATATCTTTGGGTTGCTTACGAAAGAAAGGCTGCATCTTAAGAGATAACGGAAAAAGAATGGAGTTAGTTTTTCGAAACCAAGTTTTGTTTGATATTGAAGTTTATGGTTCTGTTTTTGTGGCTCATCTGCGTGCAGACAAACCATTAAATTGCAGTAAAACGTTTACAAACATGGTTATGAACGTAGCCCAAAGTGATGTAGGAGACGAAGTGCAAGAAGGCACCCTACATCACTTCCATGCACGGCTCGGGCATATTTCTTACGACGCGGTTGAAAAATTGGCCCGAGACCCGAGGGCAGGCATTAGAATTACGGACCACTCACGTCCTAATTGCCTGACCTGTGCAGAGGGCAAGGGATACAAGACTAAACAACCAAAACAAGATTCCGGAAAGCACGCACCGATCGATCGCGTGGGTGGGGTGATATGCAGTGATTTGAAAGGCCCAATAACCCCACGCGATCGGCGTGGAAACAGATTTCTCGTAGTGTTTGTAGATCACTACAGCAATTACGTGCGAGTTTTTGCGGCACGAACGAAAGACCGTGCCGCAAAAATGTTTGAACATTTTTTGGTTTGGTTTGAACGCGAGTTCGACTGTCGAATTCACGTCCTGCGTACTGACGGCGGGGGTGAATATCGCACGGTTGATCTGTTCTGCAAACAGACGGGCGTGCGGCGCCAAATTACCGAGGCAGGTACACCGGCCTCAAATGGCAAGGCCGAACGGATGAACCGGACCATTTTTAACATGGTCCGGTGCATGATTTTTGGGTCGGGTGTGCCCTTAGTTTTCTGGACGGAAGCGGCGGAGTATGCCACGTACATACTCAATCGCAGTCCGACCAGAGCAAATCCTGGAAGGGCACCCCCGATCCAAGTTCTTACGAAGAAACCGACAAATATTGGAGATATCGTGGTTTTTGGATCCCCGTGTATGGTGTACAGGGATCCGCGGTCGAAGTCGCTTGCGAAGCATGCCGAAAGGGGCTTGATTCTGGGAAAAAGCGACGAAACGAAGGGGTACAAGGTTTTGCTGCTAAAGGATCGGGTCGTAACGACCACAAGACACGTCACCCAGATTGAAACCCTGAGTGACGCTGCAAACAACCTTGACTTGGATGATCCATGTTAAAAGCTCACCTTGTGTACCCGTCAGCACTGGCGGTTGCGCTCTCTTGATAGACCCTAGGGCGAAAAGTGTAAAGTCCGTCGAATAAGGAGGCGAGGGTTAGGACGAGAGGTAGCTCCTGGGTGGAAATCTTCACCGGGGAGCTCGGTTGGCAATATTTGAACTTTGTATACTACGACGGCTGGACCGAGAATAATCGATCTAAACCAATGGCAATAAAGGGGTAAATCCAAACGTGTACGTAAAGAAGAATTCAAATATAACTCCACAATCTTCCACAGAAGGCCAAAATGTTACAACTTCCCAATACTTAATATACCGTGTTCAAAATACCACTTCCCAATACTAGACATAACTGTGTTCAAAACACGGGCGACTTGAGGTGAGTATGCGCAACGCCGAGACTCCCGGTCAGGGGACTTCCGGTGGCTTACTTTAACCTTTCCAAGGCAAACCAATAGCAGCAAGAGGGGACCTTGTTAGCCCTCCGCTGTGAACCAATGAAAGCGACTTGTGTCTAAGAGAGCGAAACGTATACTAATTTTTATCCCTACGTCCAATACTCCCTTTTGTGTAACCTACCCCAAATAGCCCGGCTGGACAGTTATGTGTCTTACCTAAAGTAGCCCGGTTAACTCCGATCGGCTGCTCTTTTGTGTACCGGCCGGGCCGGTACACCCAGACCGGCCGGTACACCGAACCTAGCCGGATCGGCCGGATGGCCATCCATCTAAGCTCACTTGACCGCTGGCGTTAGCACTTCCTTGGCAGCTCCACGTCCGACCCTGGCGCTTCCTCCGTCCTCTGAGAAACTCAACCTCCTTCAGGACCCTTCGCCCATACCTTCCGACCAATCCGCCCTTCGGTTGTCCACCATCCGAGGTCATCCCATTCGCCTGATCCGCTAGACCAACTACCCACGTCCTCGGCCACACCCATCTGTCCCGATTCCAGGCCTAGCGCCGTCCTGCCGCTGGTAGATACGCTCGGCGACGGCCATCCGGCATCTCTGTCCTTGGTCCACATTTTCCGCCAATCAGAAGACGCCCTCTGGGAAGTACTTCACACCTTCCCATCAATTAATTCACAAGTCACATTACCACAACACGGTGCTTTACCAACGCTGCGAGGTCACGGGCGATGTACGTGCACAACGCGCAATTGAATGCCGGGGCGTTGTGCGCGTACACCGCAAGCACAGGGTCCCGGTATCCGTCTATGGTTGGTGGGGTAATGATCTGGGGACCCTGGCCGAACGCTACGTCGCTGCGTCGATTAATGTCCATAGGGACGGCTGCGTCAGGTTGGGAATCTGGTCTGGCGCAGCCATTAGAATTCGTAGAGCTAAAGCCGCTGGACACGGCACTCGACGTAGGCACCGCGTGCGAGGGGGCTGGAGGTTGAGGGTCTTGACGCAGCGCCGCGTGCGCGTGGTGCGCCGCAGTGGCGTGTCCAGCAGCAGGCATGACTTGGTCAGCTGCGGCTGTCGATGCGGCATGTGTACCTTCATCCACAGTTTCGCTGGGAAGAGATGCAATTTCTTGACCCGCGGGCAGCATGCCTGCCTTCCTGCTGGGTGGAGAACAATCGCTTGGGGGGACAGAAATTTCTTCGACAGCGGCGGCATCGTCGTCCTTAACGGCGCTGTCGTCGCTGTCACTGTCATCAAAGTCGTTGGGGATGTGGGTGGCCCCAAGCGCGCGAGCCGTGGCGGCTGCAAGCGCGTCTCTTGGTGCTGCTGGGTCGGGCGGCCTGCCGGTTGTCCTGCCGGGTAGGCCCAACAAACGATGGTGGTCTTGAGGGGCGGTGGTGGGTGGGGGACGGCGGGCGGGTGCGTGGGGAAAGCCAAATGGCGCGCTTGGGTGTTTGGTCTTGAGTGACTTGAGGTGGTGAGGGGAGGCGCGGCTCCAGGTGCTACCCGGTCGGGCAGCCTTCCGGCCGCCCTGCCGGGGAAGCCTAACAAACAAACAGGAGCTTCAGGGACGGCGGTGGGCGGGGAGACAGCGGGCGAGTGCGAGGCGAAAGCCAAACGGCGCGCTTGGGTGCTTGGGCTTGCGAGGGAAGGCGAAGAAGGGAGAACTTGGTTGGGGGCTGCGTGGCCGTGGTCATCAAAATTTTCTGACGGACCTATACTCAAACCAAGTATAGGGCCGGACCCATCTTCGTGCCCATTGGTGGGCCGATTTTCCCTTTCAAAAGACTCGGCCCGATCCCCGAAACGACGCGAAACATCGGTCGGGGACCGGGCCTGTGCTTCAGAGTCAGAAGGCTCTGCGTGTGTTACCGATTGTTGCACAATGGGCGCTGTGGGTGCTCGATCCGTGCCCGAAGTTGCGCTTTCCGAATCGTCCGCGGTGCCGAGATATGGCACCGCGAGATAACCGTCCGTGCCCCCATTTTCGGCATTTAAAGGACTCGAAACGGGGGCAAAAGTGTAAGTTCTGATTCCGAACTCAGAATCGGAATTTTGACCAATCCCAGTCTCGTCAGCGGTCGCACTATAAAATGACGCGACGCTGGCGAGACTTGATTGGCTGGCGGTAGAGCCCTCACTATCTGTTGATAGAGAGCGCTCTCGGGGCTGCCATTCCGGCCACCAAAAGCGCATGGGGGGCACTTAGGTTGCAGGGTAGCAGACAAAAGGTACGAAAGAAGGCGTAGAAAGATTACCTCGAGGGAAGGAAGAAACGACCACCGAAATCGGCGGAAACCAGTTTTCACACTGATTAGAACAGAAAATGTTCGTTATATTACCAGTTAGTAACCTCTCCGTAATTAAAATGTAGGCTTAAATATGCACGTCACTAAAGGGTGGGTTAGTAAATCTACCTGGGTTTTTAAAGGGGGGTTCCCTACCTGGGTGGTTCCCTTTCGGTCAAATGATCAGCTTACCGTCGTGCCCTTGCTTGCGGTGTGTCTTGCGGGGTCCCCCCAGACCCACACAAAACTCGCGAAGCAGTGCCACTCCTTTGTCGCTCGCGGTGGCGACGAGAATGCCATCCCCAAATCCGGTAGCTGGACCTGATACAGTGGCTCGACAGCTTAAGGTCCAGCTGTCGAGCCTCACGCTTGAGAAGTTGAAGCTTGTCTGTGTAGGTCTTGAAGTTGCTGGGCTGCACCGAGCTCAGCGAGCCGTATACAATAGCGGCAGTTTGCACCTGCCATCCCTTCAGCTGCACGATCGGTTGGTATTTGAGTGACTTGTGATCGTGGCGGAGCTGCAGTGAAGAATGCCGTGCGCCAGCCGCATGGTCTTCAAATGTGATCGCCAAGTCGGCGATCACCATCTTCTTTGCAGTCGCGTCCCGTATCACAATATCGGGTCGCAGATCTGCGCCTGTGTACTCGGGTACCGTCTGGTTCAGGCGCAAATCTGCAGATGACCTGGCTTGCTTCAGCGCGCTGCGTACCGTGGACCCAATCTGCTCCAAGGCGCTGTCATGACGCTGGCGGATTGCGTCCATGTTGGACTCGCAGTGGTTAAGAACGTGCGCCAGCGTCTCCGCCGAAGAGCAGGCTGGTGTCCGGCAGTGGTGATTCGCCCGGAGGCGGCGACGCTTGAGAACCGAGTTCGTGTCGATTTGATTGAGGTGGGCTGTAATACCAAACCGATGTTCTGCATCTGACAGGCCCGCCCCCGTTGTCATGAACTTGGCACCTAGGTCACCATGGGGCGCACCGTCTTGCCCTGATCCACCAGACTCTTCCATAGAGTTTGGTGGCGAATCTTCCTGTGAAGCTTCACATGTCGAAGCACAGTCTTGTGGTCCAACCACTTCTTGCAGTGGGGGACCTGTAGACCCAGCGGGTCGCTCGCGTTCGCGTCCTCGTGACTGGCGTAGCTGTGGTGGTGAACGCGCGTGATGCGTTGCGCGTCCACCCAAAGCGAGCCGATGTCTCCGTTGCGACGCAACACTTCTGCGTGGGGCGAGGCAGCCAGCCCCGAGTTCAGAAACAGTCGAACCAGCTCATCGCCACGCCCTGTTCAGTGGTCTTCTTGGAGACGATACCGCTTGCGCACCACCTGACACACCTGTGCCTTGGCCACCGCCACGATTGCTGGGTCGTTGGAGTGAAGCATCTGCCACGCGTGCGCCACCTGCAGAGCTTGGTGCATCTCCACCAACGTCTGCAAGCCTAACCCACTCCCCGATGTAGGCGTATAGAAGAAGGCGAACGCGGGTAGATGGGGGAGGTGGCGCAGTCCCTTCGCGACAGTGCGGTCGAATCCTTGCAGCTGGGAATGGAGCGGACGCAAGTGGCGAAGTGCATACTCCACCTTAGGATATACGTAGTTCTTCAAAGCCTTGACCACTTGCCAGTACCGACTGCAGAAGCGCTACCGCCTCCCGCTTGACCTGCGACAACTTGGGTGCGATCTGGAGGCGGTGTTTGACATGGTCGAAGCCATCACCCACCCCGAGATACTGGTAGTTTTCTAGAAGGCTAAGGGGAGCGATGGTATCGCCGTGGATCTCCAGGCGAACACTGTCGTCACGAGCGGGATTGCCACGGGCGTTGGTCGTCACTGCCAAGCTGGCACACTTTGCTGGGTTTGCCCGGAGTCCAGTCCACCGAAGGAAGCGCGACACCACACCATGACACGCCTTGATGTCGTCAGCACTTGAGCTGAATACCTTGAGGTCGTCTGCATAGGCGGTAACGCAAGGCTGTACGTCATGCTCGAGCGGTACACCTACGCCGTCGAGCTGTTCGAGGCGGCGTACCAGAGGTACGAGCGGAGTAATGAAGAGAAGTGGGCTCAACGGACAGCCTTGGTACACGCCCACCTCTTGGCGCCCCGGGTCTGTGGCACCGTCTGCTCCATTGGTGATGACGAAAACTGACCCTTGGTAGATGTCGTGGCATCTGTCAATGAAGTGGGGCTCGACGCCAAGCTGACGGAGCACACGCCACATCAATTCTTGGGGAAGCGATCCAAAGGCGTTGCGCAAATCGTACCACGCTTGGTACAGCTTCCGGTGCATGCGGCGCATCTGGTCCAGCAACGTGGTAGCTACGAAGTTGTGCTCGTGGCACCCATTGAAGGACCGGAACCCTTTTTGTGCCATAGGCAACCGGTTGTTGCCTTCAAGCCACCTTGATAACCGACGTGCCAACAGTCCGCTGTAGAGCTTGTAGATCGTGGGCTGTAGGCATATCGGTCGCCAATTGGCTGGCTGCATCGGGTCACCCTTCTTGTGAATGAGGCGAATCATGCCAACATTCCATATGGCGGGTACCGCCAGCAGAACTGGTAGGCGGCGTGCTGGAGGGGCACGAGCTGCGGAGCGAAGCGGCGGTAGGTGTCGTATCCTACTTCTTCATGTCCAGGGCTCGACGAAGCTGACGTGGTGTTGAGTTGGTCTTCCATGTCGTCCATTGTCAGCTCGTCCGTGAGCGCCTCGCCAACCCGGGTAGCTACAGGGATGCTGGCCAAAGTGGCGCGGAATTCCCCACCAAGCTCCCCATCAAAGTCGAACGGGACTCTCTGCGCGCTGGTACCTGTGAAATGTTGGTACAGCGTCGCGCGGTCGATGGGGCAGGAGCTGGTAGGTCCTTCAGTTATCGCGTCCACCGTTGCACTAGCCAGTATCTTGGCCACGCACGCAGCTTCATCGCGCACAAAGCCCCGCTGCAAGTCTTTGGCGTGCCTGGGACTCGTGAAGCCTTCCGACGCTCCTTCGTGCATTACACACTGCCTTCTGGTCCCTACGCGTCGACTGCTGGGCAGCTGCCATGTCATCAAACGCCTCATCGATGCGATGTTCGCGCTGGGTGCGCGTCACACGAGGCGGGCGGCGGTGTTGGCGCTTGGTGGAGGCTTGGGCGGGGGAGGGCCGGGTGCTGAAGGGGTTAAGCGCCTCCCGAATGCGGTCAGGGATGGCGCGGATATATCCTTCACCCGTTTCCAAGCTGCCAGCATCCGTTATCATGCAAGCCATGGTATCTGCTAGTGTCTGCAGAGCCATGGCCACTGCGTCGCTCTCTTCCTCGCTGAGTTGGCGGAGTCGGAGGCGCGGCTGACAAGCTGGCGTCGATCCTGGGCCGATAGGGATGGTGGAGTAGACCACTCCGCCATCCCGCGCAGCAATGTCTGCGTCGATGTCCGCAGCCGTGTCATCGTCCATGCCAGGATCGGTTGGAGTGTTCCCCGGGGCGTCAGGACATGGGGTGGCCGGGGCGTCAGGACCAGGGGTGGTCGAGGCGTTAGGGCCAGGAATGGTTGAGGCAGTCGACGTCGGGGGTGGTACAGGCGGGGAACATCGGTCCATCGAGGCTGCGTGGGGGCCACACTACAGCACGGTCCGCTTAAGGTCGAGGGCGCGGTTGGCAAGTCGATCGGCTTGGGCGTTGGCTTGGCGATCGATGTGTTGAAGCTTGTACCAAGCCAACGCCTGCAGTGCGGCGCGAACTCGACCTCGGAGCTGACGAAGCCGTTTGTTGTTGCAGAAGGTTCCCCGCACCTGGGCCAGCACCAGGTTGCTGTCGCCCTCGACGAGGAGTCGTGTAGCGCCATGGTGCGTCGCACGCTGTACCCCCACCAGCAGTGCAGTGTACTCTGCGATGTTGTTGGTGCCGCTGCTGGCGGGGAGGAACTGAGAGCACGTCCACACGACGATGCCGTAAGGGTCAAGGACAACAGCACTAGCGCCACCTGGACCGGGATTGCGTCTGCAAGCGCCGTCAAAGTGTCGGCGACGCTGGCGTTGGTTCCGGCGCAGCGGGTACACTGGTGACCTGTTGAGATATAGCAGTGGCGGCTCCGATCGCGCAGTAGCTTGGCCCCCACCGCGTGGCATGAGTGCCTGCCGCGGCCGATGCCAGCGGTCGTCGCGCTGCCGGGGCTGGTACTGCTACCTCACCTGTCACCAGGTGGGCAATGGCTACCACACCCACTGCGCGGTGGCTTGGTCCCCATCTTGTCCTAGGCCTTGGGTGAGTTGATGTCGTCCTGGTAGTGGCGTAGTCTGGCGGCTCTTCCAGGCGACGACGCATATCTGCAGGGGGAAAAGAAGGTGAACTTGGGGTGAGGTACCATACGGGGGGGGCGTAGTGGTGCCTCGGAGTCTTGGGAGTAGCGGTGGGCACGACGCGCTGGGGGGTGGCGGCGTCTGCGACCGAGGTGTTGCTTGATGCGACTGCCGCGATCGCAGTCGCCGCCGCGCTGAGGGGTCCGTTGGGTGATGGACTGGCCTCTTCGCGCGTAGATGGAAACATCGAGTCACGTGCATGAGCTTCGGTGACCAACGTTCTGGTCGCGCACGTGGTCGCATGCTTCGTCGCTGCTGCACGTGACTTGAAACCGATACCGCACGCGCACCCGCCGTGGAAGTGATCCACAAAGCAGGTGCCGCGGTGCAATGTGACACGGTACTTTGCCAAGAGGTCACGGGCGGTGTACGTGCACAACGCGCAATTGAATGGCGTTGTGCGCGTACACCGCAAGCACAGGGTCCCGGTATCCGTCTATGGTTGGTGGGGTAATGATCTTGGGACCCTGGCCGAACGCTACGTCGATTAATGTCCATAGGGACGGCTGCGTCAGGCTGGGAATCTGGTCTGGCGCAGCCATTAGAATTCGTAGAGCTAAAGCCGCTGGACACGGCACTCGACGTAGGCACCGCGTGCGCGGGGGCTGGAGGTTGAGGGTCTTGACGCAGCGCCGCGTGCGCGTGGTGCGCCGCAGTGGCGTGTCCAGCAGCAGGCATGACTTGGTCAGCTGCGGCTGTCGATGCGGCATGTGTACCTTCATCCACAGTTTCGCTGGGAAGAGATGCAATTTCTTGACCCGCGGGCAGCATGCCAGCCACCCCGCCGGGTGGAGAACAAACGCTTGGCGGGACAGAAATTTCTTCGACAGCGGCGGCATCGTCGTCCTTAACGGCGCTGTCGTCACTGTCACTGTCATCAAAGTCGTTGGGGATGTGGGTGGCCCCAAGCGCGCGAGCCGTGGCGGCTGCAAGCGCGTCTCGTGGTGCTGCTGGGTCGGGCAGCCTGCCGGTTGCCCTGCCGGGTAGACACAACAAACGAACAGGAGCTTCAGGGGCGGCGGCGGGTGGGGGACAGCGGGCGAGTGCGAGGCGAAAGCCAAATGGCGCGCTTGGGTGCTTGGTCTTGAGTGACTTGAGGTGGTGAGGGGAGGCGCGGCTCCAGGTGCTACCCGGTCGGGCAGCCTTCCGGCCGCCCTGCCGGGGAAGCCTAACAAACAAACAGGAGCTTCAGGGACGGCGGTGGGCGGGGAGACAGCGGGCGAGTGCGAGGCGAAAGCCAAACGGCGCGCTTGGGTGCTTGGGCTTGCGAGGGAAGGCGAAGAAGGGAGAACTTGGTTGGGGGCTGCGTGGCCGTGGTCATCAAAATTTTCTGACGGACCTATACTCAAACCAAGTATAGGGCCGGACCCATCTTCGTGCCCATTGGTGGGCCGATTTTCCCTTTCAAAAGACTCGGCCCGATCCCCGAAACGACGCGAAACATCGGTCGGGGACCGGGCCTGTGCTTCAGAGTCAGAAGGCTCTGCGTGTGTTACCGATTGTTGCACAATGGGCGCTGCGGGTGCTCGATCCGTGCCCGAAGTTGCGCTTTCCGAATCGTCCGCGGTGCCGAGATATGGCACCGCGAGATAACCGTCCGTGCCCCCATTTTCGGCATTTAAAGGACTCGAAACGGGGGCAAAAGTGTAAGTTCTGATTCCGAACTCAGAATCGGAATTTTGACCAATCCCAGTCTCGTCAGCGGTCGCACTATAAAATGACGCGACGCTGGCGAGACTTGATTGGCTGGCGGTAGAGCCCTCACTATCGGACGATAGAGAGCGCTCCCGGGGCTGCCATTCCGGCCACCAAAAGCGCATGGGGGGCACTTAGGTTGCAGGGTAGCAGACAAAAGGTACGAAAGAAAGCGTAGAAAGATTACCTCGAGAGAAGGAAGAAACGACCACCGAAATCGGCGGAAACCAGGTTTCACACTGATTAGAACAGAAAATGTTCGTTATATTACCAGTTAGTAACCTCTTCGTAATTAAAATGTAGTATGAGCGGCATACCCTTCCCGGTCTATTTATCCGTGAAGGTTCTCAAAACGTTTGGAACGCTTCGATATAATCCTCCAGTGTGGAATTTGTCCGACATACGGCTTGGTGGCCACCTTCAAATTGGTAATGCAAAATGTCGGCCTGCAAGGTTTCGGGGGTGACCAATTTCGCCGAACGGTCACGGTCGACATCAGCCCGATCGACCTCACAGTAATAGAAAAGAAGTCTTTTCTTATCTACTTCGTAACTTGGAGCAATTTTAGCGCATTCTTCGCTTCATTCTGGCTCAATTTCTCCTGGTCACCGCATAGATATGCCATATGCCGCTAGGTCTACTATCCACTTTTTCATTCTGAACTTGGAGAATCCTAGCCGTTGCACTATTTCCTCACTTAAGCCTTCATTTGATGTCGGTCTGTGGGGTGCCGATCGGGTTCGCGACCTGATCATTATCGTCACCTGCGCCAGGTTTTCGCCATCATCTGATCTGATCCGTTCAGGAAACATGTTTATCTCGAGTAGTTTGGCCAATATCGCATCCTCTGTGATCGTCGTTCCGACCTGATCACGCATGACCATGGTCGCCAAGTGGTCGGCGCTCCGGTTCCAATCTCGTTTCACATTAACAAGGTCATGTTCCTACCACTCACTTGTAAGACTTTCATGACGCGATTGTTCGGCAATTTGAGAGAAGGCGCGATCTCCCCAGTGACCTGTCTGATTGCCAGGTTGGAAACTCCACAGATAATTATTTTTCCATTTGTTTGTGTGCTAAGGAGATC
>MIQA02004899.1:21722-34425 GCA_001887855.2 Sclerospora graminicola | reverse complement strand
AATGTATTCTGCCTCTGTTGTTGATAGCACCACTGTATGGTGTCTCCATGAGACCCAGCTTATCGGACTGTTGCAGAACATAGTGACATAGCCACCAATGCATCGGCGGGTGTCTTTGCATTGAGCATAGTCTGAGTCCGTGTATGCCATCAGGTATTCATCTGACTGAAGGAGTTCTAGATTTTCTTTTCCTCCCAGGGTGATACCATAGTCGCGAGTTCCATTAAGGTAATGCAGGCCATGCTTAACCGCATTCCAGTGTGCCTTTCCTGGATTAGATAGGAATTGGCTAACTTCCCGAATGAAGTATGCAAGGTCTGGCCTAGTGCCTGTCATGAGATACATAAAGCTACCGACAGCCTCTCTGTAGGGCTTTGCGGTCATTATTGCTTTTTCTTCTTCTTTTACAGGACAGTCCTTTGAACTTAGGCTTTGAGCAATGGGGATTGACTTCGGATACGATTTTAACATTGAAAATCTTTCCAGTACCTTAATGGCATAGCCTGTTTGGTGGATGAACATTGAGCAATTAGTCCTGTTGCGTTCAATAGTCCAACCAAGGAGGTACGTTACTCCCCCTAAATCGGCCATGTGGAACTCAGAGCTCAGGGCCGATTTGACCCGAGCAACGACTTGTTTGGACGGTGAGATTATCAGTAAGTCATCCACGTAAACCGCAATATAGCAGGGTGCGTTGAACATGAGCTTGTAGAACACACAACGGTCTTTGATGAGACGATGGAAGCCCAGGTTTTCAAGGTAAGTGGCAAATGTTTGATACCAAATACGAGGTGCTTGCTTTAGGCCATATAGGCTCTTGTCAAGTCTGCACACATGATCAGGTTGATCTTCCGATCGGAAACCATCAGGCTGGTCCATGTAGATTTCTTCATCTAGGGATCCGTGCAAGAACGCCGTTTTGCATTTGTTCCACCTCATAGTCGAGGACTGCTGCTATCGTGAGCAAGAGTCGCAGGACTTCCATGCGGACCACTGGAGAAAATATCTCAGTGTAGTCAATGCCGTATTTTTGCTGGAAGCCTTTGATTACGAGGCGAGCTTTATAGCGCAGAATGCACCCATTACTATCGCGTTTGCGTACAAAAACCCACCGACATTGCAACACCTTCCGGTTGGTAGGCCTGGAAACTACAGTCCATGTATTGTTGCTGCGCAGAGAATCAAATTCAGATCGGGCAGCAGCAAGCCAGTCAGATGCCTGAGGAGAGCTCATGGCTTCTCGAAAGGTCTTAGGATCGGGGTCATAGCGGGTAGCTAGAAGGGAGATAGTCTGTTCATTAGCAAGGTTCTCCGCCTCAAGATCTCGAGAATCATTAAGCAATATAGCTTTCGTATTTGAGTTTATTGGTTTAGCCTTTTTAGGCGGAGGACCTTCTTGCTCATCCGGGTGGGTGACTAAAAGAGAGGTCTGATTGCGTTGGAGCATTACACTAAGTGGAGGAAGGAGCTCACGTTGTAGTGGTAGGGCTGTACTCATTGGATCAGGCGTGGCACTTTCTAGAAACGTCAGTTTTGGAAACGTGTCCTCACGGAATGTAACATCACGGCTGTAAATGATACGGTTCTCCGTGGTGCTCAAGAGGCGATAGCCTTTTTTGTTTTTGGGTAAACCAACGAACATACACAACTTGGCTCTAGATTCGAGTTTATTTCGTTGTGGTTCAGGCGTTAGGGCGAACGCAGCACATCCGAAAACCTTTAGGTAGTGCATGTCTGGTTTGCGACCGTGCCAAAGTTCATAAGGCGTCGCGCCCTTGGGGAGCACACGGCTAGTGGTGATGTTAAGTAAGTGAGTGACGTATTGGCATCACTCTCCCCATAGTTGACGTGGTAAGTCTCCATCAATGAGAAGAGCTCGAACCCGTTCAAGGATCGTGCGCATCCGCCGTTCGGCGACACCGTTCTGCTGCGGAGTATACGCATTAGTGTACTGCGCATGCGTGCCATAGCGATCAAAGATGATTCGGCCAAGCTTTTCATACTCCTTGCCATTGTCAGATTGCAGCCTTGTCACTTCTGGATCATATTGGTTCAACTGTGTCTCTAGAAGACCGATTTCAGTGTTGAATCGATTCTTCGCTGCCTTGCGGAACTGCTCATAGCACTCATAGAGTTCTGACTTTCGTCTAACGACAAACAGAACCATAAAACGGCTGTAGTCATCAATACAAGTGATAAAGTAATGAGCACCACTAAGGCTAGGATAGGGCAGTGGACCATTAATGTCAGAATGAACTTTTTCTAGAGGGGCTTTAGCACGTTCAATATTTTTATTATTAAACGGAGCCCGATGGGCTTTAGCAAAGATGCAAGATGGGCAGAAGTACTGCTGGATCGATGAAGCTTGGGTAAAAGCCAAAGCTGGAGCCGCGTGGGTCCTAGACATGGTCCTGTTGGGGCTACGAGTGCATTGGCGGGCTTAGTGGCTTCCGCAGTGACTAGTGCCTGTTGCGCCTGTGGTGGCGTCTTGTCAGGTAGCGTAGCGTGTAGTTGGAATAAGTCCATCGTGCTTGCAAGTTTGGCGTGTAGCTTGAAGCTTTTGCCGAAGAAGAACGTGCACTTGGATGGACCGTTAAATGCAACACGGAATTCATCATGTGCACGATAGAGAGCAGGTTGAACTTCATGGCGGGGACGTAAAGTACGTCAGGGAGCACGAGCGTGCGTGTCAATCCCTTTGAGTCCTCGACCTGAAGTTCCACATCACCAATGCCTCCTATCGGCAGTTGCTTCTTGCCGCCCACTGTGATGGTGCCCGTTAGGGGATGAATTTCCCGGAACCAGGCATCTTGATATGCGGCATGACGAGTGCAGCCAGAGTCCACCGTCCACGTAGGATGCGCTGGTGGCGGATAGGCCAATCGCTGTCGTGTCAGCCGTATAGGCAATTAGTCCAGACTCGCGAGTTCGATATTGAAACTTGCGTTGAAGCTCATTGAGATCAACTGGGTTTCCAAATCGATCGAACACGTCAAGAGTCTTCCACGACGAGTCTGGGCGGGACGTGCTGGTTGGTCGCTGATTGAACTGGTTTCGACTGTTATCCCTCGATTGACGGGGTTTCTTTGCCGAAGGCCGCTCATCACAACGATGTTGGGCACTGTCTCGACACGGCTGGCGCTCGATGACTGCAAAGTTTGCTGGGAGGACAGTGCCTTCTGTAACGGACCCCATACGAAGATCCCTTTGTAGCACACGGCAGTCACGGATCGCATGATTGGAGCGTTGACAATAGGCGCAACCTCGTGACATGCGTGACGGATCGTCCGTCCCATCGGGGTGATTTTGGACCACGCGAAGTGCCATCTCGCTTGACGTCACCGGTGTTTCAGGCGTACCCTTCTCGATGACGTACTTGCGCTTGGCAAAGTCGTCCAACACCTTCCGTTCGATATTCGTTTTTAGGTCAGTGTAGGAGATAAACTTTTTGCTGCCCTTCCAGATAGATAGGTCGAGCTTCCACGAGGAAGGCATGGCATGATACAGATAGAGCGATTTTTGCTCGTCTGTCATCACGATGCCAGTAGCTTCGGCGGCTGACTTGAGCGCCCGCTCAAACTCGAGGAAAAATCCCATCAAGTCGGTGCCCTCATCGTACTTTATTGTCATCAAATAGTGATTGATGTAGTACGGATCACCGTGTGCCGTGGAGCCTTCGTAGCGGTCACGTAGCGTCTGGTAGATCGCATACGCTGACTTACAGCCTTCCACGAGTAGCACATGCGAATCATCGATCATAGCGATCAGAAACGACCTCGTCTTCCGCTCCATGCGGCGACAGCGATGTGCGCTGGGCTTGCGCCTCTTACGCGTCTTTCGGGCGCGGCGAGCACGTAGCTTCGCCTGCGTTGCCTTCATATGCGCTCGGAGTTTAATCCGGCGTCTTTCAGCTTCGCGCTTCGTTTCTGCAAGCGAACAAATCACGGGGAGGTTCGACTCAGACACAGGCGTCTTCTTGGTCGGGCGGGCGGGGGAAGTTTCGTCAGCCTTCGCCTCCTCCTCGGATGAACTAGCAGACGGCGGCTCGGAGGAAACAGCGTCGTCTGCTGGTGTTTGGGGCACGACAGCATCGCCATCAGAGGGCGAATTGGACGATGCCTCGGAGGTGGCATCGGCATTAGCAGCGGCCTCGCGGCGGCGGTGAGCCACGCGCACGTCAGGGGATTTGGGCAGGGTGGGCGTATCACTTTCGGAGTCCAAGTCCGAGTCGCTGGTCCCATCGTAGTCCTCTTGGTCGATGAAGCCTAGCCGGCCTTGACCGTCGAGAGCAGCGCGCACGCGCGCATTCCACACAGCGAAGTTGGGGCCGTTCAGCCTTGGAAAGTCTTGCATAGATCTCCCTAACGTTGGGCTCATAACCTGTCGAGACATTGGAGACTCGGCGTTGCAGATTCGGAAGAAGGGGAGAAGAAGACCACGAAGGAAGAACGTAGTTAGCGTAAAAAGTAAAAGTGTATTAAATTAAGTAAACGTGGCGCTCTAAATGAGCGCTGAGTGGTTTGTGACCATCAGTTTAGGACAGAGAGGAAAAGTATGAATAAAACCTCTCTAGGAGAATGATATAGACAATTTTGGAGTTTTAACACTGTCAATTTAATCATACTGGCTATAAGGGCCTGACTCGACAGGTGCAAAAAATCAAAGTATGTTAGAGCAGCGTCAGACTTATCTTAGATGACGTGATCGGTCATTACTTTCATGCAAGTAATGACCGATCAGCCATCTGAAGTGTTCTCTTAAATTCATTTGGCATGTAACGATTATCTATCTATCGGGAGATGTTATTCGGACCCCCCCCTACAGGATATTCGGACCCCCCCTGTACCGTAAGACAGGTACGATGTACCTCAATGAATAAAGCCACGACATTCTGACAAGCTCGTACCTAGGATAAGTCTCACGGTGCGATGACATTTATTAATACAGCTATTACCGTACCTAAATACATGTAAGAGGTACTATGAAGAAGTTGCAGACAGTCAACCGCGTCATCCCCCCCCTCCGTACAGCCAATATCAAAGGTATGTGTATCTCCTATTCTGTTCTCTCATTTTTATTATATTGTGATCAAAATGAAAGTGAAGAAAGTTTTACTCGTGCTTGTCGCGACGGCGCTGTTAGCGACGTTTACCTTCTCTGACCCTCACGAGGTGGATAACGTCGAGTATGTTTTTTCTATTATTCTACCATTGGGTTGCTTTACTGACGTAGACTTATTACCCTTGCGCTCTTTACCAGACTCGTTGAGGAATTCAGTGATGGTATTGTAGACGAGCGTGTTTTTCAGTCCTCCGGGACCATGAGCAGCACATAACGTTTGAAAATGAACATCAACTGTCCGCAGATGTGCCTTTTACGCCACGTGAAGTCGTGGACATTGTGGCGAATTCGTCATTCCCAAAGCCTATGGTCTCGTTCTCAGCGTTGGCAATACTTAACGTCGACGAAGTGGAGAAGCTAGAGACGTTGTTAAGTCTGGCTGTACGCGAAAAGGCAGACCTGACTGACTCGAGCTCTCTATTCGTAATGACATCCGTGTCCATGCGCATGCTAGCAGCCACGCGCCAGCGCGAGGATTTTGCTCGGAAATGATGCGTATTTTTCTTAGTGGTGCGACTATATAAGCAGACCGTACAAAATGTACTCCTCAGTCTCCTTCATGTGAACGATTTATAGATCGCTGAATTTCGTCTCCACCTCGTCAATTGTCGCCACTGTCGATTATTTGCCTAGCATGGGTGTTTGCCATGGTGACTGTAGATCGTCTTGCGGCGAAGTCATGAAGTGTGCATCTCTAGCAAGGATCATTGTTTTAATTAATTGAAAGCTTTTTACATAAACGAATAAACTGCTTGCAAAACATATTCATTCTTCTACTGTAATTAAGTGTTCTTACAAAGAGTGAATAAGTACGATTATAATTGCAACATTTCGTTGGTACTATAAGTTACACAAAAAATCGTCCTATTTGTGGTGGTATTAGTGTATCTATTTCACCTATCCGTTTTACGTTAGAAAATGAGTGCATCACGGAGACCGAAACGAAGATGATGTCTCGAATGACAAGAAACTTGACATGTGTGTGAAGAGGTATAGAACAATGATGAACAAAAAAGCCAATACAAGTATTTTGTCCAATCATATTTACACTATATATTCGACTAAGTCCGATTCGGTGCCCAAATCATTTTTTTGCGGTGCCCTTAGTGTTTCCCCATGCCAAATTTACATGTAACTTATCAGACTTTTGCGGTAGTGCCCCCCTAATTAATTAAGATAATGAGATTGATATTGTCCTCTGGGACGCTCCAAAAATAAATCCGAAAGGACTCGATCGAGTATGTGGGTAATAACTGCATTTCTTCAGTAACGAGTTCGTCAAGCAACGGCGTCTATAACAATGCCGAAAGTACCAATGCAAGATTACATTGATCAGGTCATCGGAAAAGTTCATTTATTTCCAAAACAGTCATGCGACCAGCGCACTTCTCGTGAAGCTCAAAGTTTCGTTGGCAGTCGCGCTTGAAAATTACATCGACTGCAGTTTTTTTACGTGATCCGACGTATGTTATTGCTCATCCTAGATATTCACGATTAAATTCAAGGTTTAAGCTTTTTTCAGAGCAGTACTGTGACATTCAGATGCCACAGATCGGACCAAGTAAATGTCTCTGGATACACGAGTCGTGCCGTACTCATCACGGTATTTCCCTGCACTTCGTAAGCGTAAACGTTTGCGATTCGATTGCGTACGAGTTTAATTAGAGCAATCAGCAATAACTGTTTCGAGCTCACGAGAAATTTGCCATTCACAATCACATAGCCTGAGCCATATACACCATCTGCTGAAGCGAATTTCATGCCCTTAAAATAGACGTAATTAGTATAGTCTGAAATGATCCCAAACCGCGTTTGGAGTGCAGCTCCCGTCGAGATTTCGAAATTGGTTAAGTTCCCTTTTAAAGCAATCGCCGCCTTTTCATTCATACTCGATTGATTTTTACTCATTGTCGATCGCTGTCGCATTTTTTCGGGAAAGAAATAGCGATGAATCTTTCGCAAAAGCGCATAAAGCCCAACGACCCCAAGTGTGAAGAGCTTGGGGAAAAAAGAAGTGATGAGAAATTTGGCATCTAGTTTAGGAATTTGGAAAGAAGACCAAAATCTGAGAGGAGACATGACTCGAATCAATTCAGGCATATCGGCATTCCTAGTTCCATCACTTTAGTATAGTACGTGGAGATTATGCGCACGACAGCAGGAGAGAGGCGAATAAAGTCGAGGCGATAGAGATGAATAATCTCGAACGAGGCTATTGCTACTGACGGATCAATGCGCTCACGAATCAACATACTGAGAATCCCCACCACCCCCAGATAGACGACAAGAACATCAGCATGCACCAAATCCTCGTGAATTTCGATTACTTCGCCGTTGTTAAGTTTCGCCGCATTCGACATTGTAAATTCAAAAATGGTCCAGAAAGAATTCATATACCACGAGATCATCACTAATATTGCACGTCCCACAAGAGTTGCGGTTGACACGGAAGAAAACGGATCACCGATCCATAATTTACCAGCACGAAAATTATGGAAGATCAGTAGTCCCAATACACATAATGAGATGATCGATTGCATGCCGAATAAAAAGTGAATGCCATGCACCCAAGCCCAAGTATCTTCAAAAATCGTTTCTCCAATCCATTCCCACCGACTCAAGACACTTATTGCATCGGTATCATTAAATACGGAGTACGTCGAATGAACATTCATTTGCTCGCCACCATTGTGAAAACCTCGTTTGCGTGATGTGATCAAGCGCTTCACTGGTTCGGTTATTGGATCTTGTGGAACCGTTTGCATTTCCATACCACCTTTTCCCGTAATTCGGATTAACTTACAAACTTCGAATTCCATGGAACGTTGATACGGATACGTTGGTGCCATCATATGAATTTGTTCGCTAAAATCTTCTCGCATATCTTGGATAATAGTCACCATAACAACGAGAGCTGGACCATACTTGTTCGTCATGGGCACCTCATAATCTTGTACACTAGCAGATACTACGACTAAGAAAACTAAAGTCGGGTCATTCCTGGATCGAGCAACGTTGAAAACCCGAACGAAAGAAGGATCCCCAGTTTCTACTTGTGTCGAGCTGCAGTCGACCACCCCAACGATAAGTTCCAAGTCGCTCATAATAGTGGAATAGTAGTTTGTGCCTCGTGCAATTTCTCCATACATCTGGGTAAGAAATGTATAACTATAGACTTGGGGGTCAAAACGCGGCACATTGGAGCACCCTGCGACCGAAACTTTCGTGTCTGATTCCAGAAACAAGGTAAAGTTGCGTGGTCTTGTATCTCCTCTTAATACATCTTGCACCAATCTACTCTCACTTATCAAACCCTTGTCAATATAATTAGCAATAAAAGACGATGTGAACTCGTCAAATAATTGCGTAGGAGAATCCGTGGAGCGTAAAACCTCAACCGTGCTAAAAGAGGCCAACATACTGAGGTGGATATACTGGCACGCCGCACAAATAACCAATAGCCGACGGAAGAGAAAAAACATCTGCCATTTCGTCAGTTTAGATTTTTCTTTTTTGCGATACCTGGAATTAGTCCGCACAGGTTTCGGGAACACTTTGCATTTCCAACCAACTAACGATGTATAAACGGAATGTTGTTTTGGTTCAGTGCGTTCATTTTGTATGCTGTACTTATCATTGATAGCCATCGTCGACTGAGACTTCTGAGGACGCGATGAAGAAGGTTAAGAAATGAATTACATGCAGTGTCCAACTCTTGCGTACTCAGAACGCAGCATCTCAGACAGAAACATTTGCGTCCAGAACAAAAGCTAAAAATAAACAGCGCTTAAACTGTCGTTCTTAAAGACTTAGAAACGTTTCAAACGTGGCCGAAAATGAAATAGTATTCTGGACCTAGAATGTCCCCTTGAACTGGCGTCGAAACTGATACCGGCGCTACGCGACGAAGCATATTTCAGATCTAGCAATTGCGTAACGGATGTTGAGATCGCTACATCTTGTAGCAACACCAGATCCATCTTTTTAAAGTGTGTCAGGTTTGACCTTTTTGCACACCGACGTCAGATGACATTGGATTTATCTAGTTAAGAAAACCATTCGTGACACACGAAGTATGCGGTATTAATAATACACGATAAGCACAGACGTACTTGTAGTGATTTTGGATTATCTATCTCTTAATCTAAGATGAGGAGTGGAATTGTCCTCGGGGACGCTCTAAAAATAAATCGACGAAGTCAGTGGGGTCGTCGGCTGGTGCTGATGACATGAACGTATCAAACGATCGTGATAGAATATAACGAGGATGCAACAAGCAGTACAGATCAACAAGAGCATGTTGCCAGGGAAAACAATGAGGAATCTCCAATCAAACGATCTCGTTTCGACAGCTATGAGATCGCATATGCAGTGACAACAACAAGGGATGCACCACAGTCATTCGAAGAGGCAGGGAGCAGGAGGGAGATGAAACAAGTGAAAGGAGCAATCCAAGCTGATTCTGCAGCCCCTGGACCGTTGTCAAACGGCAACCCGGGACATGAAGTCAAGTGAGAAAAGTAACCGGTGATATATTTCGATACAAAGCGAGAAGAGCCAACATGATCTCAATTCGCATGTTACTCTCAGTATGCTGCGCTACCGGCTACACGATCGAGCGGCATGGTGTGGACACCGCGAATCTGAACGCCGCCTCGCGAAGAACGAATACATGAATATCTCCAGAGGTATGAACATGAGCAGCGACCATATATGTTGAATCGCGCACTCAACGGACACAGAAAATCTGTGGATGCATGGAACCAGATATTTAAATGAAATTCACCCCCTGCTAGCATCTACAAGAAAAAATCTGACGGCAGCTGGATCTACATTTTTCTTTATATGTAGACAATATATTTGTTGCGGTGAAATCTCTGACAACGTGAAGGAAGCCACTACACGAAGAATCTAAATCAAGTATCTGGCAGTGAAACAACTGAGCATGAAGAGTGACTACCTCAAGGTTTCTGGAGTGATGCATATCACGCAACGTAGCTACATTAAGTCAGACAGAGAAATGCCCGCAGGACTGAGAACCCGTGCTTAAAATGTACTTTGGACGTGACAGATGATAAATGACCTTGTATTCGAGCCAAAAGCACGAACAAAACTGCGGGAGGACAATCAAGGCGACTCGCTCTCGCAACGAATCCAGGTTACCAGGCGATATTCAAGCACGTGGATATCCAGGTGGATAAACCATATGCGACTGATATTGAAGCTTCTATTTGGAGGATATTTTATTGGTCGTGGACTGCTGAGCACACTCAACTCAACGCGGAATTGTTTGTGCTTTCATATTCAGCCTCTAGATGAATGGTTGTACAAGACAAGCGATGGCGGTACGCGTAGACACGTGCAACAGTAAAAACGACAGCACTGGCCACAAGACAGGCGAATACCGACGTACAGTACTGTACAGTGCTACAAGGGACGTTGTTAACTCCAGGCGCTTGCCAGGTTGAATCTGGTACGAGCCAGATTCAACCCAATGCGGTATATTTGACAGTCTTGTGACCAGTGCAGTATTTTTACTGCTAAAGTCAAGTGATTATGCTAAGTAAATAGTTAAAGTTCTTGATGAGTAATATTGTCCTCGAGGACGCTCCAAAAACGACTCGATAAGAGTATGTGGAGAATGAATGTATTTCTAGTAACGAGCTCGATAACATTTGCGTCCGATCTTTACATTTTCATCTATAACTATGCCGAAAGTACACGTACATGAACAAAGTAATGACCGACCACGTCATCTGAAGAGAGCATTTATATCCGATCAGACATTCGACCAGCACAAGCTCCAGTACTTCCTCATGAAGTTCATCGGCAGTCGCGCCAGAAAAAAAATCCCCAGCGCAATTTCTTAACATATGTTATTGCTCAGCGCTGCTATTCGATACGCTGTAGTCTCGCTCACAGCGACTGTCTACACGTTTAAAGTATTGTTCGGATCACATAAAAAATCGAGTGCATACTGCGTCACTAAGTGATGGATATGTAGTAGGCGAAGGTTTGATTCGAGAGAACCAATAAACACAAAGTGTACTAAAAGGTGAACTGTTTCTTGAAACTAAGGATGATATTTATAGAACCTGACCCTATACAGGGTAATGTAAGCCGTGTCAAGCGCGGTGCTGTAAGGGCCTATAACAGCAGGCTAATTTTTCAACTTTGATGCGCTCACTTGAGATCGTCGTCGTCATAATCAACAACCAGCGGCATGATAGCGCCCGCGTGCACCAGCGCTTCATCACCCATGACTTCACTCGTTCTATAGCACTTATAGCCCTTCATCGGAAGCAAATATTTAATATACCCTTCCAATTCGATTCATCTTTAAATATCTTATTGACGATGGGTACATGACACCAAATTGCTTCCCGCGTCGCCTATAAGATATTTTTGATTATTTTTGAAAATCGGGTCTGAATTTTGGGACCCATTGTACTAACTATACTATTTTTTTTGTGTGGCAGCGGGGAAACACTAAGGGCACGCATAAAATTGATTTGGGCACCATATTCGGACTTAGTCGAATTAAATCGAATTTATTTCACGACATACTGACTCTATCGCAAAACCTTATTCTATAGATTCTCGACGAATAATGACAACATGTGCGTTTGAAAGAAACGAGGACGCGAGTCTATTAAAAAATATTATCAACTTAGTTACCAAAAATTCACTACTGTAATGCTATCATGGTTGCATCCGACCAATTAACGCTGTCATCCGCTGTGGTACTTTGTTCCTAGACCACAGACCAGTTAGGACTTCGTACTGTAGACACCGTTTTATAGTTTGCTTCGATCATCGATGTGGCAAAACAAATGCTGTTCGTGTTAAAATTACTTAAATTGTAGTCAAGTTGGCAATAAGTCGAAGAAGGTTTTAAAAAACGTTTAACAATAAAACCAACTATCTCTAGCAAATGTGTTTTTATACCAGTCAATCTTAGTTTATCTAGTACTGGAATTTGTTTTTTTTCATGCCGTCTCTCCCTTTTTTAAGCTATCAATACTGCAATCTGCATCAGGCGAGTTTTGCAGTTGAATATACTCATAGTTGACAAAACTGGCAAGAAATTCTGAGAAAGCTTGCTGAGCACGGAATGCTTTCAGGTGTTAATAAAGCTAGTTGGAAAGATAAAAGAATAGATTAGGTAGATTAAGATGACATGTCAGATAATATAGCAGATATGCTAAACAAGAATAAGAAACGGGCAAAAAAGTAGATTGTTTTGGGTGGTTATGCCTGCTTAAGCAAATAGTAATTAATTATGCTAAACAAGGATCATTGAAAGCTTTTTAGAGAAAAACAAGTTATAGTAGATTATCTATCCCTACTCTATTTATAGCATATTTATTCTTCCAATTAAAGTGTTCTTCTAAAACAATGATTACACACATTCTTGTACGATGGTACATGTATCGAATGAGTAGATAAGTACAAGTACTATTATAGCTGCAATCGAAACGAGTATTGCGTCCATCTTTTTCATTTATATTTACACTATATTTTCGGCTAAGTCCGAATATGGTGCCCAAATCAATTTTTTGCGGTGCCCTTAGTGTTTCCC
>MIQA02004899.1:0-21013 GCA_001887855.2 Sclerospora graminicola | reverse complement strand
CCTGAGACATAACCCATTTGCTAACTTGAAAGGTGTTTAATAGAATTCGGAGTCGGTGAAGCAAATGCGGCCCACCCTGTCAAACTGCTCGAGTTGTTTGGCTCTAAGTTTCTTTTCGACGCAAAATGGTTGAATACGTCTCATTATACTCTAAAATTCAACCAAGTTGGTTGGCCCCGAAACCTCCTGGAGCAGCGTACCACTCGACCACGGTCGGGTATTTTCCAACGCAAAATGGTCTATGATACGCAGAAATTGACCCTAGGTTAAGTTAGGACGTTCTATAAAGTTTAATACCAAGAATTGAAAAATGTGTTATATACCACGGGAAACATTATTCTGACCCCCTCGAATTGATACGTTGACCCCCATTTACAAAAAAGGACGCAGTACGTGCACACCCCCTGTACCATAAAGCAGGTACAACATATGAAGTCATATCTACGCACAATAGGACCGTCATTTTTAGCCGTCTTTGAAGCAAAAGGGAGTGCACGATTCAACGCTGACAATACTTCTCCTGCATCAGGCTAATTTCTTGGTGCTTATCAGGCATTCAAATGATAGACTTAAAGTGTGTAGTACCAGAGCTGCGAGGGTTATCAAGTAATCAACTAAAGAACGTTAATAGGCTAAAGATTCTGCTCTTTTCTCTATATCTGCTATACTTTAATGCTACCATTTTACCAGTAAATTGTTTTAACCTCTTTTGTAATGAACTGCAATCCACTAAATTATTTTAAAGATTGAACTTAGATGTTGTTCAACTGCAAGAAGAAACACTTAATTGGAAGGGTGCTATGTTATGCTCGTTATGTAGTTTGTTGATGATAGGTTGTTGGATCCATCTTGAAAATAAACCTTGTAGCACGGACGACCTAGACCTATAGCTTAAACAATTGCGTCCGGGCAATTAATTGAAATAGAAAATAGAGTGTTCCGGAGAATACGAACAGAAATGATGATAGGCTGCCAAGGAATAATAACTTCTGTAACGCCGAGTGATATTTGAACACTACACAATTAGTAATGCACAGGCTCTCTAGAGGCTGCCTACATCTATAATGATACAATTCTAATGCCAGTTATCACTGGCATTAAATTTCAACTTGTTTTTATAAAATAAAGTTAAGAAAGTGTTCAATGGTTATGCATCAGCTTGGTTTTCTTGACCTGCATCATTTATTCTTATTATCTCTTTCTAATTCAGCAAGAGCGTCTTCAAACCCATAGATATATGGTATGTTGTACCTATTGTACGGTACCCAATAATAATTACCTAGTACCGGTAACTCACTGTAACATTATTTTAGAAATATTGCGTCCTTTTATGTAAATGGGGGTCAACGTATCAATTTGAGGGGGTCAGAATAATGTTTCCCATATACCACATATGCCCATGGAAAACATGGATCATATACCACAAAGAAATAAAATGCATCTTTCAAAGAAGTTTTTAGATCATAGCTTGCATTTTGCGGTCTGGCGTTCCATAGTTATCTCTATTACAGTATTTCCAAGGAAAAATGCTTTCCGCTTTCAACAATATTACCGCCCCGGATTTTTGTATGAGAGTTCTTGAAGTTATCATTTCTTCAATATTAATAACTGTTAAAACTCGTCAAAGAATTGACGATTGAATGCGCGATCGTGGAGTGGAAACACTCGAAGATGGTCAGAAATTAAAATGCTTAGCTTTCTAAAAGCATGTCATATGAGCTAATTTTGTGTAGCTTTTTGAGGTAGAGGAAAAAACTTTATCACCTTGAGGTAGAGACGACCCATATGTTAAAAAGTGAAATTTTACGGTATATCGGTTTTGTTAATTACTCCGTAATTAGGAGTATTATGTTAGCTACATAATGGTTACTATTACGGTACTACTTTGAAGCACTTTTTGAGAGATTCACGGTACTTTGCTATATTTAAGTAAAGTTGGGTGAAATGTATTCGGACCATAACCGACTTTATTTCGAGGTAACTATAGTGTAGGTTTTAAAACTGCTTGCACATTGTCTCGTGAGTCTCGACACTTCGCATGCATATTGATTAGGTAGATACTTAATCACTTCTTAATACACTTTTTATTAACTAAGTCCCTGTGTTCAATCTACGCGACAACGTCTGACTTGATAGCTACGTCGACTGTTATATCTTGACAAAGTAAAGTATAAGACTCGACAAACAAGTGCAAGTTTATTCAAGATTATCGCGAAATTATCGACTACGACTTGACTTAAGCTTAAGTTCCTACTGCAACATGGAAAAAGATACTTTTGAACAGGTTATGAGCCCAAAAGGTCACAATGTCGTCGACAGTGATAGTCGTGAGGGAAAAAAGGACGCAGGTTTGGGTGCCGAAGGAGCCGAGATACTGAAGCTGGTTCGAGGACTAGCCGAACGGATGGAAAAATTGGAGAACTCAAGGATCAACGTGGATGAATATGGTTTCAACAACTCAATGAGGCTTGGTACTCGGATGCGAATGGCATCCTTCGACAGTACGCCCGAGAAGAAACCATACCCAACTGAACATTGGAAAGAACCAGATGTGAAAAATGTTGGACCTACTCCACCACCGGCAGATTTTCGGTTCCCACCACAACCTGTGTATGGAAACCATGGAGTTCAAGTGCCACAAGGTGCACCAATGCAGCAAGGCGTTCCGATACCACCTCAAGCAACTTTCCGACAACCGCCCCAACAGATGTACCGGACACCCACAGCAAAAGACTGCAAACTTTCAATTCGAGTTTTTTTACGGAAAGGAGGTCTACCGGGGGCTCGGTGCCGGTTTCAAACAATGGGGAACAAGATTCATTCGACAAATTTCGATCGCTGAATCCGCGTGCGGATACCTATGGAGCGAGGACATCAAGGTCGACCTCCTTGGACACTACCAAAGCGGTACAGCCGAAAGATATTATCAGCGACAAGTAGACTCATGGTGGAACGAGTCACCAACGCTCGTTCACATCATGAACAAGATGCTGAGTGCGTTCAATACGCATATAACGCCTGCTCAGTCAATGAAATTATTTACAAGCAGGAAAAATCCAAAACGCAGCTGGAACGAGCACTACCTATATATGGTTGCCGTATCCGAGGCAGTAGGAGGAAGTGAGCCTCTCGTCCTGGAAAATATCGTTCACTACGCTTCTAGTGAGCTCAAGACTATATTGATGTCGAAGTTCGACCACACGAGAACAGATTTCCTCAGGCAAACGGAACAACTTTGCCAATTTGCGACAGCCATCGAAAATGATGCCAGAGGATCCATAAGGTTCGGAAACGACACGATCAACTACGTGGAGGACAAGCCCAAGGAAAAGAAGTGCTCAAATTGTGGGAGGCCAGGACACGCAACTTTGAAATGCAAGAAGACATCAAGAAAGCAAGGAAACGTTCCTCAACCCAGCAACAAAAATGACTTTACGCTGGCAATCACTAAAAGCTCAATGGTGTCGAACAGCAATAGCTGGATACTTGACAGTGGTGCAAGTATGCACCTAGTCAATAACGATACCTATCTGCGGGATGCAGAAGGAGTGAACGGCACATGCTTTCAAGCAGATGGACAAACCCTGAAGGTATCGAAGAAAGGTTGGGTGCAAGTACAAGTTACGTCAAACGAAACCGTACATACCTTAAAGATCATGGACGTGTATTATGTGGAGAACCTTTCGAGGAACATCTTGTCGTATGGACTTTTGGAAGAAAAGGGATGCGAAATGGTGTACGTCAGTGGTCGGCGAGTGATGAGGCTCCATGACAGCAAACGTCATATTTTTGACATAAAAAAGGAGAACAAAGTACTTGCAGTTGAAGTTATAGTTGACGTCCCAGTAAATTCCGATCGGGACTCAATCATGGCGATCTTACAAGAAAGCGACAAGGAAACTGAGGGCGACACCTGCGTGCAAAAAGGTTCTCTTATGCACTTCCATGCACGGTTGGGCCACCTAAACTACGACGCCGTGGAAAAGTTAGCAAAAGCCCCAAAAGTGGGATTATGTTAACAGATACCAGAAGACTAAACTGATTGACTTGCGCACAAGGAAAACAAACGAAGAACCCAAGGTCCAAGAGAGACAGTGGTGATAATGCACCAACCAATCGTATCGGGGGTGTGATTTGCTCCGACCTCAAGGGGCCAATAACCCCGAGAGATAGATTCGGAAACAGGTACATGATAAATTTTGTGGATTTCAAGTCAAATTATGTTCGTGTATTCCTCGCGAAGAGCAAAGACATTGCTGCCAAGAAGTTCGAACATTTCCTGGCGTTTTTCGAAAGGCAGTTTGATTGCAAGGTGCATATCCTACGCACCGATGGAGGTGTCGAGTATAAAAACCTTGACGGCTTCTGCAAAAGTACTGGAGTATCGCGACAAGTTAGCGAAGCAGGAAACCAATCAAGCAATGAAAAAGCAGAGCGCATGCATCGAACCATTATGAATATGGCTCGGTGCATGATATTTTCGTGTGGATTAAGCCTGGCATTTTGGGGAGATGCCGTACAATACGCGGCCTACATCATAAATCGAAGTCCCACAAGCGCGAACACAAGACACATGTCGCCCATCGAATTTCTACGCGGACAAAAGCCGAAGCTCGGAAGTATTGTAGCATTTGGATCTCCATGCACAGTCTACAGAAATCCGGGGAAGAACTCGCTCGCACACAGAGCCCAGATCGGCCTTATCGTTGGAAAAAGCGAGGAAAACCAAAGGATTCAAGGTATATCTGAAACAAGACAAAAAGGTTGTGGTCACCCAGCATATCAAGAACATCGAGACACTGGATGAAGAACAGAACAGGCAAATTCAAGTCGAATTGAGCGAAGACCAAGAGTTAGAAGGAGCCCAAGATCGACAACAAGAGCTACACAAGAACAAACCGAAGAAAAACCAAAAGAAAAAGTCATGGCAACGAGAACGACATGGAGCCAGAAGCTATATCAAGGAAACTACTTCGGAATCAAAGACAGACGAAGAAAGCAAGACCGATGAAGATATAGTTCCAGACCTGGGTATGGTAAATTTGTCGGCGAAGTGGACCCGAAAAATTACGCTCAAGCAATGAAGAGTGTGAACAAAGTAAAGTGGATTGCGGCGATGAAAGAGGAAATCACGGCCCTTGAAAACAACAAGGTATGGAAAGTCATCGAGAAGCCAAAGGACTGCACGCGACTGCACACTAAGTGGGTGTTCAAGACTAAGACTGATCAAAATGGCGATATCGAACGTTACAAGGCAAGATTAGTGGCATGTGGAAACGAACAGCGTTTCGGCATTGACTACGCTTTGACTTTCGCGGCCGTCATTGAAATGGGAACAGTGAAGTTAATTCTGGGTTTGGCATGCAGGTGGAAAGTCCCCGCAAAGCATGGGGACATACCTAACGCATACGTGAAAGCTTACGAGGACGAACATGATATATACCTACATATTCCGAAAGGTATGGAGCTAAACGACGGTATTTCAAGTCAACCGAACTCTTCAGAACAAGTTTTGAAACTGGAAAAAACGTTGTATGGACTCAAGCAAGCTGGGAGACTTTGGGATCGATTATTACATGCAAAATTGGTTGAACTAAAGTTTTCGCAGTGCATGACGGATATGTGTCTTTACGTACGATCAACAGACGATGATACGGTGATCGTGGGAGTTTATGTTGATGATCTACTGGTGACCGGAACCAAAGAAAGCTTGGTGGACGATTTTTTCGAAAATATGAAAGTCTTGGATATAAAAAATCATCGGCAAAAGTCTCTAAGTTTTTGGGCATGCGAGTATTTTACGATGAAAGCATGGGATACATCCTAGATCAAGAAGTGATGATTGACGGGATACTCAAGGACTTTGAGTTGAAAGACGCCAATCCAGTGAAGGTACCCATAAGCCAAGAATACGAAGATTTGAATCTTGGAGAAAGCGAAGTCTTGCCAAAAGACGGAAAAGTTTCAATTAAATCTTTTCAATCGCTGGTTGGAAGCTTACTATGGATTTGTCGGTGTACAAGACCCAACATATCCTTTGCAGTACACAAAGCGACCAGAAGAACTCACGCACCAAAGCAAGTGGATTGGGATTTGGCTAAGCGAATCGCGAGATACCTCAAAGGATCGAAACATATGAAATTACATATGGGGACCTCGAAAAATGCGAACACAAGTGCAACCATCAAGGCCTACAGCGATTCTGATTACGCAGGATCAAAGGATGATCGAAAATCAACTACTGGAGGTGTCGTGCTAATGGACGGGATCGTTTTGAATTGGGTTTGCAAGAAGCAAGGCGGTGTTTCGCTGTCTACAATGGAAGCGAATTTTACGCGGCTTCAAAAATTGAAGTGGAAATGTTGGGTTTTCGTGAATTATTCAAGAAGTTGGGTTAAAAGTCTAGAGTCCTATGGTGTTGAATATGGATAACCAAGCTGCAATCAAGATGATAAGCGGCATGGAAGGAAGCTCAAAAATGAAACATGTTGATATACGATTAAAGTATATTGTTTCGAAATTAAAGGACGGTGAAATCGAAGCTACCTATGTTCCTACGCAAGATATGCTGGCAGATTTGCTTACTAAAGCACCATATCCAAGACTCAACGAGTTACGCTCTGAAATTGGTTTGAAGTGATGACCGATTTCATTTCAAGAAGGAGTGTTAAAAAGTGAAGTTTTACGGTATATCGGTATTGTTAATTATTATGTTAGTTACATAATGGTTACTATTACGGTACTACTTTGGAGCACTTTTTGAGAGATTTACGGTACTTTGCTATATTTAAGTAAAGTTGGGTGAAATGTATTCGGACCATAACCGACTTTATTTCGAGGTAACTTTAGTGTAGGTTTTAAAACTGCTTGCACATTGTCTCGTGAGTCTCGACACTTCTCATGCATATTGGTTAGGTAGATACTTAATCACTTCTTAATACATTTTTTATTAACTAAGTTCCCTGTGTTCAATCTACGCGACAACGTCTAACTTGGTAGCACGTCGACTGTTATATCTTGACAAAGTAAGGTATAAGACTCGACAAACAAGTGCAAGTTTATTCAAGGTTATCGCGAAATTATCGACTACGACTTGACTTAAGCTTAAGTTCCTACTGCAACATGGAAAAGGATATATTTTGAACACCACATAATAATGATGTGAAGCACCACCAATGGCAAACTATCGAGCCACAGCATACGCTACGTATGTAGGAGTGCGCTGGTCATTGGGGAATGGATTCACTTTATCCTTCTTCTGCCAAGTTTTATACCTCGTAGCTAAAATGTAAGTTAGTATTGATTTAACGACAATCATGGTCTAATTTTGACAACCCTTCTAGTGTGTACCACATGAAAATCTCATATGCCTCGAAACTGCTTCAAATATAGGAGCGTCGCCTTTAAGATATCGACGTCTTTAAGATATACTTTAGATTACTCTTTGATTTACCACTTCAGGTGCGAACAAACTCCTATTGTTTTTGTTTATTTATGATTTAAAGTAACATATATGTTGTAGCGCTTTCGTTTGCGCTCCTCAACTTCTGTTGAAGAAAGAAACAGGCGTATTCGGGCCACCAAATCGAATGCTAAAATCATTCCGAGTGAGCGGAAGGCGTACACCCGCACGCTAGAATGTACACACGCTGGAGAGTACAAGTCCCGAGGATCTGGCAAACGACTGCAGCAAGAGGTAAGGTCCATGGGATGTGGGGCAAGGGTACGTGTGCGTGTTATTATTGCAACATGTCTGTATACAGTTTGTTCAATAAATGTGTTCGTACCTTTATATTCGTGTGTGTAGATCAGCATTTGTGTGCAATGGCGACAGGAGAAGGAGAAGTTTGTTGTTGCAGTCACTAATTGCGACTTGAAGCATTCTCACCGGCTCTCCCAGATTGCATACGCACCGTTTTCTGCCAACCGGTTGGCGCTGAGCCAAGAAGTGTTGGAAACGGTGGATCTACTTCGCAAATCTGGAGCGAAAAAGAAAAGTATTCGAAAATACATTCTCGAAAATTCAGATGCATCACCAAGCGCCCGGGACATGACGAATTTATTAAGGAAAGTCAAGACGCTCGAGCGACGAGTGACGTCGTCAGCGGATAGATTGCGAGGATGGATGAGAAAGTTTTGTGAAGAAGAGCCAGGGAACATAGGACGCATCTTCACGGAACGGATACAAGATAAGGTAACAATTGAAATATAACGTATTAAATGAATTATATGTATTGAAAAAAACACTGTTGTGCTATTTAGAATGTTGCCACATATATCACGCTCCAGACGAGACACATGAGTGACATTTTCTCTCATTTTCCAGATGTCCTTCTAATCGACGCGACGCATGGATCTAATTCCTCGCGATACAAGGTATTCAGCTTCATGGCACACGACGTTTTCGGTAAAAGGAAGTATGTGTAGCACGCCCTAATCCCGAATGAGCGTGCCGAAACGCTTTCAACTGCTATCGAGACGCTCAAGATCCACAACGAGAACTGGCGCAAGGTGCAGTGCGTAATAATTGATAAAGATTTTACCGTAATGTCTGTTTTGTCTGCTGCTCTTCCCTCTGCGCGGATATTACTGTGCCAGTTCCACGTCATAAAGTGGCTTCGAGAAGAAATTACGTCTGATGAATATGGATTTACGGCATGGAAAAAAGAGAGACAGAAAGGACTAGTGGAGTTGCTCGTGTATGCGAAGACTGAACAAGAGTACACAAAGCTCCGGGCGCACATGAAGCATCTACTTCGCCTGGAAACAGACAGGACCGCTGCGATCGGTAACACCACCGATCGTGATTATGAGACCTGTCAATCACCAGACGGTAGCGCCACCGACTCAAGTAACACACCCCAAAATAAATTCGACGCCTACTTCACAAAAAAACTGGGACAACAGCAAGGACATGTGGTGCGCTTTCCCTCGCCAGAACGCTGTTACACTTGGCAACAACACCAACAACCGGCTAGAGTCATCATGGAGACAACTGAAGGACGTTGTCGATTCATTTACCAGCGTCGGCGACTCCATCGGATCGATTATGTATTACCAAAGTGTCGTGGAGAAGGACTTTTTGCAGCGCATAAACAAACTTTCCGTTCTTCGGAACTCAACATATGACGCTGAAATGACACAAGTTGCTAACATAGTAAACGAGCACGCATGTGAATTGATTTACCAGGAATACGCGTTTGCAATTTCGACTGCGGTCAAATATGAATTTTACGAAGGAATCATAAACGTCTTTTCATTAAGAGCACGGTCCCAGACGACGAGGCACGTGATGAACCCAACGTGGAATATAACGGGGAGAAAGCAAAATGGGAATGCTCATGCCTGTTTATGTTAGCACGACTTTTGCCATGGCGACATGTATTTTACATTCGCAAGGCTTTGGATTTCGAGCAAGCGATTCCAAATCATCTTTTACATTCACGGTGGATAGTTTCGTTGGTGCGGAGCGAGCCGACAATCGAGTATGCCCTGCAGAAGCATTCAATGAAGACGTGATTCCCCTTCGGGACAAAAATCCATGGAATCAAAATTGTAAGTTCAAGGCAGCAAATGAAGTCGGCGTTAAAATCAGCCAAGCTCTGAGTGAGCTCGGTACCAACGAGTTTCGGGCAGCTCTCACGACGCTTAAGAAAATTGAATGTATGATGACTACGAGACAACACGGTGAACTTGCATTAGCGTTGGAAATGTAATCAAATTCCATCGATACGGATCCCCATGTGTCAGCGGAACAGACAAGTCAAGATGGGATTGAGAACTCGAATGTTAAAGCGTCTCCAGGTGTGTGGGGGGGAAAGATCTCAGTCGATGGCGCAAACAAATGATGTTATGGGTGGAAACGTGGACGAGTCGGTTGCGCTTCATATTGGATCTAACAATGGAGAAAGTGATAAATCTGTAGCGGTACCGACTAAAAATGTTATGGGGGGAAACGTGGACGAGTCGGTTATGCTACCGATCGGATCTAACAATGGAGATAGTGATGAATCTGTAGCGGTACCGACTAAGATGTTGAGTAAGATGATGTCCCAATCACTCAGGTCCAGGCTCAAGACGAATATGATAGCTGTGCGGACTTTGTTATTTCGAGTCCACCTCGAGCACGTGGTCAACCAAAAATAATATCAAAGACAAAGCGAGCTAAACAGAAGGCAAGTGCCCAGTATGCAAGAGAAGCTTCGCAGTTGTACCACGACCAAGTCAGTCTTGCTACCATGCAGAGTATTATGTCAGGCGACGCAACATTCACTACAGCGAAGAAAGTTGTCGAACGTTTTGGATTGTTTGAAATTAAGAAAGAGACCAAGCAACCGAGACCGTTTAAACTGGATGAAAGAAGCAAAAACAAGCTCATGCCTGTAGAAGACCTGTCTCGTGTTCTACCGAAGTCAATGCTTTCGAAATGTGCTTCGCAAATCGTTCGTCTACAAAGAGAAACCCCTGGTCTTGCAGAAAACCAAGTCGCGATCCAAGTACTGGAGATCGGAGTTTTCGACAGTTCGACTTTAAAAATCATGCGCACGTGACATCGTATTACGGAAAGAATAAAACAGATTGAATTTGCTATCGATTGAGCAGACTCGGTGGATGTAAAAATTGGTGAATCACTTGAAGAAGTTTTCCAGATATCGAAACACATGGATATTGTACCAGCGCTAAAATCAACCCAACTTCAAACCGAGAAGGTACGTTGGTGTCATTTATTTCTTGTGGTATTTTCTAACTTGGAGTCACTTATTCGTATTTAGGTCAATATTGTGGACTTTGCTGGGCGAATGCAATTGAGCGACGCCGCTCTTCATTTCGCTTTAGAAAGTATTTTTCAAGACAATAGGCGCGTGGTCGTAGTTTTGCCGTCACTCACTGGTGCTATTGGCGTGGATGATGTGGATGAAATGATACAAGTGATGCTTTCGAAGGACGGTACCGACAATGCTACTTTTCCGCTACGATTCGGCAGCAACCACTGGTGTTGCGTGTTTGCGCGTATGAGCACTCAAGAAATTTATTATTACGACCCCATGAGTTCCAGCCATGCGCACGAAGCCTATCTTTTTGCACACGATAAACTCCGCCGAATTCTTCCGACGAATGGACCTGCGCAGTACCGCATCTGCCGTTTCGACTCAGCAATCGGGTCACAATTGGATAATTACAACTGTGGAATTTACGTACTCGTTGCTGCCGAGTCTTTCGTTCATGACAAAAATCCTGGCCCGCTGAATCAAGCAAGCTTGCAGTACTTTCGCTATCGATATTTGATGATGTGTTTGTAGTTTTCTACTCGAGATAAAAAATTAATGGAAGCGTATCGTGTTTTTATCGATAAGGTTGCATATTTAATTGCTAACTATAATGCAACTTGATTGTTCCAGAGTGTCATCACACATATTTCGATCTATCACGTCAGGACTTATACACGACATTACACATGTTGAGGGATCAGGAATACCAACCAGATGGTCGAATTGATTACGGCCAAGATAGAACTGGCTTTCAAATTCTAACACAAAATGACCGCAGGTTCAAAAAAGGCGATATTACACATTGGCTAATGGCCTGGAGGGTCATAGATCACAAACATCATCCCACTTCATTTTATTACAAGAAACTCACATCACTGAAACGGCAATAGCTAAGGAGATAACACAGCAATGGACGCTCTCTGGGGACAATTTAGTCCTCAACGATCTCCGCGTTCTGGAGTATCAGTAAACCCAAAAGGGGTGGGGTAGCTATCCTAGTTTATCCTGATATTGCTGAAGAAGTGATCCCTTAGCGAGAAGACAAATGGATGAATAGATTTATTGCTGTACAATGGGAAAGGATTTTAGTTATTCACATTTACGCGCATTCGGGAGAAGCGATAAACCGAGACAAATTCTTCTTGGAACTAACATATTTATTAAAGGATATGAGGACACCTATAATCCTAGCAGGGTTTTTTAATTGCGTGGAGTCACCTGTGTGGGACAAGTTAGGCGGGAACAGATCGGACAAAACAGAAAGTATTGCACTAACTAATTTGGTAAGTACGTTACGATTATTGGATTCTGGAATATCAATAAGCTCAGCATTACATGATGATCGGATGGAAGCTTTCGACCATTTCACCTACTGGCGTGGGGAACAAACGAGTCGGATTGACCGTTTGTACATTTCGAACTCTATCTCGTCCTGGTTTAAAGCCATAAAGGTAAGTAATACCCCCGTGTATATTGGGCCATGAGCAGGTTACTACTAACACTTCGAGATCGAGGCGTTTTCACGACTACAACTAATAAGAAGAGTAATACACCAGGGTACCCGTATTATGGTCACAAATTACCTAATACCGTAATATACACTTTTACAGATAACACAAATGTGCAACAGAAACCACCTCAATAAGAGACTGTTACTTAAGACAAGTTCACTTTCATAACCTCTCAACACAGATAATGAGTAGTATTGTAATTTTTTAAACTCTGAGCTAAATTCTATGCTATCACTTATACGGACGATGTGGAGGAGCTGTGAAGATAGGATCTAAAACATTTGGAAGAACGTTGTCGTTTGCTGTTGGCAATGCTGAACGTCGCGCGACTGTTATAAATTTGCTAGTTTGCGCCCAGTAAGCGCTCGATATTATGCAGTCAGAGTATTACTAGAACCAACCAGGAGCTCACCATCCCGAATGTTGATATCGTCTGGATATGCCAACGAGAATGCAATGCGATTTATCTTCAAGCCAGTGGCGACGAAAGACAACCAACAAAACTCGTGGAACTGTTTTGCGACTCGCTAATGTGCTGCACGCATTAGTGAAAATACATGCTGCGTCGTGGATGCATCGATATATTCGATTGACAAATGTTATCAAGAGTCGCGACGGCGACAACTCGTGATTTCTGATCGATTTCGTGGTTGCAGCGTCCACTCACCAAGCGGTGGCCACCTAAGTCAAGTACCGAGACCTTCCGCGATAGTAATCATACCACTGCGGCGGCCATCTGGTCTGTTGGGCGTTTGATCCAATCTTGTGGAGATGTAGTGTACGGAAGCTGGTATGACACAGGAAGAGAGAGGACCCAGTTCCTCGAGCTGCTGATGAATGCAAATCCGTTGAGAAGACCCACTGCTGTTGTAGCGCTAGATCGACTCTGTTAGCTGGAGCAGGAATATTTGAAACGGGAAATACAGAATGGACAGAAGAAGAAAAAAAGCAGAGGCAAAAGTAGAAAGAATTGAGGGTAGATTCGAGTTACTCAACTCGATAGCTGCTAAAAAGGCGAAGGAGGGTACTCAAGTTTTCGAAGAAAAAAAGAAGGTTCAAAACGATTCCGAGTTGCTGTCGGTACGCAGAGCTAAACGTTTGCAGCCTTAAAATCGAGACACTAAGGAAAAAGGTGACAACAACCGCAGTCACTGCAACGACATTACAAGCCGCAACAGAAGCAACACCAGACGTCCCTGCGCCAGAGTGGCCTTTCAAGTCATGGTCCTCCTTCGTAGAGTCCTTGTGGGTGGTGCTATCTTCGTCCGTAGTGTTCGTTGCCGCAGTCGCGTCTGAGTCTGGCGTCTTTTTTGCAGCAACGCCGGCGGCGTAAGGGGCACCAGCGTCAGTAGTACCGTTAATAGTAGCACCGGCGTCCAACAAGGCGGTAGCCGGGGAAACAGCAGTCATGTTAGCACCGCCAGGAACCGGTGGGGTGGCCTGCGCTGCTAACTTGCGATAAGTTGGACTAACCGCTGTTGGGGTCATACCTTCAATATCATCACCACCACCATCTATTTTGCATCCACCGAGTAAACTGCACACGACGCGGTCACCCAGGGCGGAGTGGCCTCCGACGAGAAGTGCAGCTGCGAAGAAAAAGATGTCCTCATTACTGGAAATGTCAAAACAGATCCATCTTGGAGAAGCTATTCAAACAGACTGAGTCGCCCGAACAGACAGACGAGCGAGTTACTCAAACGACTGAAAACGATAAGGTAACTTATCACTTGTAACATGTCACACCAACACGTTAGCGAAAGCGAACTACTAACCACCTGATCAAAGTAGCAGGACTTACACAGAAGCAAAGCTTACGCCACTGTTTGCATAGAATCCGCCGATTGTACGCATTAAATCCCGGCTGAATTTTTCTGGTTAAGCCTTTGCCATCGCGTTGCTATATTCGACAAGCACACAGGTCCAGTAGATACTACTTCCAAGTAATAAAAGTAGAATTTTAAACGTGCACATCGTGCATCTGAAACGTACTTGGTGTTGGTCGTGTTTTTGTAGGTTTGCAGCTTTTTGTCGTTGATGAATTTTCTCGACTATGTGGCATCTAATCGGCAACATAAGAGAGCGCGAAGTCCAATACATTAGCGGTTCCATCGTCTTTCAAGAGAACTCAACGAGGAGCGACGCAACTCACCACTTAACGTGGGTCTTTTGGAGTAAAATCTGCTTTAGATTGACTTGGTTCGAATTTTAAATGCAGTGTCATAATTGTTCTCCTCTCTAAAACGATAAACCGTACTTTATTGAGTGAGCTCAAAAATGATCCGAGTAAAGTGATGTTATTTGTAGCAAGGTTGGTATTTGTGACATGTCCATTACGGTATTGCAAATCATTTCTCGAAACAATAACTCAGTCAGTGAATACCTTTCGAATTCTTCAGATTACCTGGGATGGATGGGTGGCCGAATGTCAAGATGCATCATTCCATGCAGCCCAAAAGGCGGCACGTCGCAGACGGCGCAGGGATCGAAAATTACAACAGCATATAACTGTGAATGCACGAACCAGAAAACAGAGGCTACAAGCGATACAGTTGGATCATGTTAAAAATCATCCGGTAAAACGAGGCAACGTGTTACACAGATCGGTACAAGATCTTCGATGGTTATTTCGTAGAACTGCGGTATGGGAAAGGGACCAAACGGTCTCCAACATAATTTATGCGCATGGTCTTATTTTTGATGAGAATACAAAAATAATGAGTCGTTTTGCACTCACGTGGAATCGCATACAAGGCAAAAAGCATGCGGATGCCTCGAAGAACAGTGTGCTTGCGGATTTACAGGGTTTTGTGGATATTCCTTCCAGACTGTAAGGTTACAACATAAAATAATGATTAGCTTACGGCGGACATCACCGGGAAGAAGTCGTATGTGGGATTAAGAGACTCGAAAGGGGGACAGCTTCCGGTCAAGATGACATTTGCAACGACTTCTATATAAACTTTCAGGACGTCTTGATCGATCCACTCACTGAATTATTCAATCGGATTCTACAAGGCAAACCACCACCAAAATATTTCCTCCCGGCGCTAGGGATTCCATTACGAAAGAAAGGAGATTTAAACAATGCTTTGAGCTACCGTCCTATTTCCTTGCGGCAGACTAGCTACAAGATTCTAGCAAAAATTCCAGCGACGCGACTACAAACCTTCCTGGGAACATTAATAAGTGGAACGCAACAAGGTTTTGTTTTGGGACGCAGAATTGGACAAAGCAGTTACGATCATGATGGTAACACTCACGAGCAACACTAAAAACCGTACGGATAACATTGAGGAAGGGGCAGGTATCTTATTTCTGGATTTTGCTAAGGCTTACAATGCTTTGGACCGTGATTACCTTTATGCTACTCTACGTCTGATTGATTTTTCTCTTCGTTTTATTTAACTTTGGATTAACCTACATTGTGGGACTACTGTTGAGTTTTTAGTGAATAACGAGCGGTCAAGCGCGGTGGAAGTCATATTGGGAATTCGTCAAGGCTGTCCATTATCAACTCTTCTTTTCATAATTGCGGTAGAGCCGTTAACCATAGCCATTCTGCAGCTATCCGAGATTCTAGGGATTAACCTGAAAAACGAGAGCACGGTGAGCAACATAAATTCTCCACTTTTGTTGACGACTCGACTATCGTTATAAATCTGGCAAAACAAATTCCACCGGCACTTGACTTAGTGCGACAGATTGGTAGGCTCTCTGGATTAAAAATTCAGCCCAGTAAAAGTAAATTTCTGTTCCTCGATCCAGGAATCACTATATCTGAATGGCATGAAATACCATTTGTAGTGCCTGGCTCAACAGTCAGATACCTTGGATCTGAAGTTGGACATGCTAACCACCTAGAGAAGAATTGGGCATTGTGAATCAGAAGTATTCATCGGCGAATGGCAACGGCGCCACAATGCGGTATCTCAGTTATAGAGCGTGTCACATTGTTTTATATGATTGTTGTTCCTGCTATTTTTACAGCTTAGGTTTTTGATCCGCACCAGGAAGTCAAGAAGCGTCTCATCCAGATTCAAAAGAGTTTTATTTTGACCAAGACTACTACAAAAGACAACAAGGTGCGACATAATATATCACCTACACTGATGTATACACCCAAACAAGCAGGCGGAGTATGTTTAATAGCATCACCGATTGCAATACGGGTTCAGCGAATGAAGGATGCACATAGGTGGTTATTAGCGGCTGCGGACATATATAAGGCAGCATGGCTAGATTGGAAAGGATTTCTCATGCACACATCTGCTAGCACAGCCACGCCACGAGTGAGTTGGCAGGAGAAGATGATAAGTTTTTATGCTCTGAATCGGAAGAGAGTTTTTTTGGAAGTAGAACTTGGCCAATGGGTTGGTCCGGACCACACTCACGAGATTTTTCTAGAGACATTTACGATGCGTCACTTGCCCACACTGGCAAAATCGATATACCCCCAAGAACACAACCTGCCACGTGGAATGTTACGAGGTCAAGTACTTACCATTACCGTGGACGTCACCACAATCCCTCATCACGGATCTTTGGTGCCAAAAATGGAGGCTTTCTGGAGATCATTTCAGTGGTCTGGGAACCCGTGGATTAGGGATGAGCGTTTGAAAACTATGACAACTAGGAAATTTGATAGGATAACCGGAAAGTACCCATTTCTGCTTTAAGAATTCGGCATATTTCTAACATTGTTTACATTTGACAGGTTCCACAATCTGACAACCATCACATACGTCCGCAAAATTGAGAAGGTGGCTGTGTGCTAATATTTTAGTTTCACCCCGGATAGATTGGACAATATATAGAGAGTCCTCCACCGATCACACTTTTTCACTGTCCAGAGATTTTGACAGAATGCAAATGGTATAAGCTACAACAAGGACTTGCCGAGGGTAGGCACCGGGATACGAATCATATCACACGAATTCCACAGATAGATGACGGCATTTTCTGGAGAATAATCTCGTCTACAGATCCTGCAGTAGCCTAGTGGGTATCGGAACAAAACAAGTTTGTTTTTTGTCGGTCGCATCCGGGGTTACATGACTTCCCATGTAATTTGGACGAGGATTTACGCTCTATTTGGAGAATACCGGCTTCATTACGGAAGCACAGTAAGCAACTGTTCTTCCGAGCGAGGGCCAAAGCACTTTCTTCTAAGGCAGAAAGATGGGAACGAAAATAAGTTCAGGATCAGTGGTGGTACAGTATACAAGATCAATCCCAAAACAGATCTTGCAGCATGGACACATTCTGTCGGATTATCAAGTTTGGGTTCTGTATCGTATGACTACATATCAACTTAACACTTTTTTCACGAAAAATGCAGCCACTCACCTATGTTTATTAGATGAGACTTGCAGTAGTAGCAGGACGGACGTGGAACACACCATGTGGAGTTGCAAGTGGGCGCCGTTAATTTGGAGGAGAGCTATTCAAACATTGACATGTTTGAAAATCCAGAATGAAGAGTTACGGGAGTATCAAGCGGATATCGTGATGCGAATAGTGCCTGAAGACATGGTAATTTAGATCAGGCGATAATGAATCGGGACGGTATGAGACCACATACTTACCAGGACAAATTTAAGCGAGCATGGTGGGGGCTATGCAGCATTGCACACGTGTGATGTGGCAACTCCGAAATCGCACCATATACGAAGGCAGGACACAAACACAGTGGGAACATGTGGACTACGTTTGGTTTCATTGCAAAAGGCAATTAATCGCTGTCGCGGAGTACGAGAGCAAAACAACACATCACAGGGAGGATGGGATCAGGTTTCTACTATGTCTTCAGTGCTTCTTCAATATTCCTAGCGCCACCGTCCAGTACAGTGTCGCGCAAAATAGTAACCCCGCCTAACTCTCCAATTGGTCTTCTGGAACCGAAGCTAGTGGTCAGAGTCCAAACTTTTATAGTAGAAGTAAAATGTAGTCAAATTAATCTTTACTATTACCTACAATGAACATAGAAAATCTAGAGTGAAGATGAGGCTCAGTGGGTGTTGAGCAACTATCAGCATTCCGAATTCTGGAGTTGTCCTGCTGACGACGTGGTTGGTTGTGATCTGGTGCTGGTTGTAGGTCGTATGAGCACTTTAAACTTATTTCAAGTCGGATCCCTTCCTTCCTCGTTGCTGCACTCGCTTCTCATATGCCGCTACCGAATCCAATTGGGTTCGGCACTGTTTCGATACAAATTCAAGATGTTCGTAAGGGTTCTTGGCTTGCACTTGGAATACCGCACTGTTGCGAAGTTGCCAAAACCATGCGATGGCGATACCACAAACCCCCGCCCATATTCGGTTATAAACTTTGACATACGAATGATCGTACCACCCATACGTTAACATCATCGCCTTCTTCAGGTTACACCCTATCGGAGGCGCTTCCTTCCGCGCGATCGCCTGTTCATATTCGTCCACCTGATCCTCACGTATTGCGCTGCCTAACCAATGTCGGAGAAGCCGTACCCAGAATGCCTTAGCCCGTTGACATTGCCAAAAAATATGCAGGATGTCAGAAGATCTTCTCGCATAGGTATCTGCTAATGCACATCGTTGCCGTGCTGCTCCAGTATGATAGTACGTGTTTAATTGCATTGTCCTGGCCCTATATAGGACCCACACCTGATAATCAGTTAAAACATTATCATGTTTCCATACCTGTGTTGGCTCGATATCTTGTAAACTGTGCCACCATCCGTGCTGCTCACATCGGCGTTTCCATTTCGATAAGAGTTTCCCTACGTGCGGGGCAACCGCCTTATAATATAACCGCCGAAAAGATCGTCGAAGCTTTTACGATATCCTTCATGTCGGTGTAATGTCGTCCAGCTCCCACCCTATGTAATGTAAATCAGGATGTGGTCGAAAAACGAGTGTGCTTTGTAGCTATTCCACCTCTTGGTCCTCGACTGTAGAATTGTGTAGGTCTACCTTCCACTTAATTCCATCGGACAGTTGTGTTAATGCCAATGTCTGTGTTGTCCCATCCGTGACTCCTGTTATTCGTCCTGGGCCCGTTAAGGTCCAAGTGTACTTCAATAATTTGTGCGGACCCTTATATAGTACTATATCTGGGGGCTCCCCAATATAGTGCCCTACCTCCACTCTCGGAGAAGCCAATATAATTGCACAAAGCCAACGTCCTAGTTTGACTCTTGTATGCGTGCGTTCGTTGATGCCTAAGCAAAGGTAGACATAGTTAGTCTTTTTATTCGCAAGTCTCGAAGCGCCATTATAGGTATTCTGTCAAATTTTCGGTGAGATAATTCTGGCACTCGTAAATCTGGGATCCATGGATTTTCCGCCCATGTATATGTACCCCAAAAGGGGAGTAGATGATCCGGTAATATTCCATGATGCGCATGTTCGTCAATCAAAATAGAGACTTCGAGCCATTCCCCCATCGGTGCACTGTGTGAGGGTGAATCTAGCCTGCTAGACATAGCCATTATACATTCTTCTAGATGGAGACACGTATAATCTTCTAAACCTGTCCGCTGGGTGTGGTCAGGTCCGAGCCATTCCGATAGTTCCTTTTTTATGCCCCCAGAAGATCCTCTTGGGAGATCTCCATAAGCTCGTAAATTTTTGAGTCCTTTGATCGGCGAAATGTCCGGGCGGGTTAAATTTCCGTGACACCTCCAACCAGGCCTGCTGGTAAATATCAGGAGATGAAATGAGCCAGTGATGGGCCAACTTAAGACGTTGAATTTTGATGGCTACCGGTATTGAAATTAGTCCAACTCTACCAGCTCCTTTTGGTGTGAACAGGAGCGTCGGTGAGATTTTATGTCGGCCGAGATCCCCTTGTATTTGCCCCAAATAAACATTTTTTGTAAATGTAGTAGTTGTACTAATACATCCCAAGGAGGTTAAAAAAACGGGCTGTGAAAAGGATGGAGGGAATAGCAATGACATTAACAGTTGCACCCGTTCCACTACCGTCGTTGTGCAACTTGTTGCTGTGGCTAATCGTCTCCTCACTGCCTGTAGCCGAGTTGCCCAATTAACTGTTCCTAATTCTGTCCATCCAAATTGGTACCCAAGATATCGAACTGTTTCGCCCTCCGGTACTACCGGTATGCCGTACCATTTTTCTGGCACAGAATTCGAATTTAGAAAGACAAAGTTACTTTTTGTAGGCTGGATCTTTAGTCCCGCTAGTTCGCCAAAGCGGTGGACCACCTTTAATGCTGCCGGGACCATACTCGCATGCCGTACAAAGACTGTTGAATCATCGACAGACGCCGTAAAACGGTGTTCTACTGAGCCTTCTCTCTGTAAAGGATTAATTCCTCTAATTGAACCATCCTGAGCCAATGCTAGTGCTAATGGCTCCACTGCCAGAACGAAGAGGAGGGGTACCAGCGGGCATCCCTGACGAATTCCTGATACCACATCCATTGGTGCCGAGAAAGTGTTATTTACTAAGAACTCCGCGGTCATGCCAGAATGTAACCAATCCATTAGTTCCACAAAGTCATCAGAAAATCCAAACAGAGAGAGCACCGTAAGTAAGAAAGGTCGGTCCACTGTGTCGTAAGCTTTACTAAAGTCCAGAAATAACACTCCAGCACTGTTTGCATTGGCCATCTTCGGTACTCTCTGGTAACGTTTGAAGGTCGACATCATCAGGACTACCGCTTTTTCCAGCCGTCTGCCTGTCACGAATCCTTGTTGTGAATTTCCGATTAACTGACCTAAAAATTGT
>MIQA02004897.1:0-23748 GCA_001887855.2 Sclerospora graminicola | reverse complement strand
TACAAGCTTAAGCGACCGGGTTTTGGACGACCCGCGGTAAACTCGATAAATGAGCAGGGTGGCAAACGTGTCTGTTATGGTTGTGGGCTCGAAGGGCACATAAAACGAAATTGCCCGCAACAAGAGCCCAAGAAGGGCCATCACAGGAACGAAAGACGCGGGCGGCAGGGCCCCAAGGATAACAAAAGACGTTTTGTGCTGTCTACGAGCGAAAGCGCGGAAGAAGATGCCGAAAAAGCAGTTTTCGGTGATGATTTGTGGATTGTGGACAGTGGGGCGAGTCGCCACCTAGTTTCAGACGAAAGTCTTCTGGAGGATGCGCGTGAATGCGGTCAGGAAGACGCATTAACCCTTCCAGACGGTGGGTCGCTACAAGTGACTAAAGTTGGACAAGTCACACTGCGCGCAAGTGATGCTACTACAAGAAGCGTCAAGATTACGCTTACTGAGGTTTACTTTGCGCCGAAACTGGCGAAAAATCTCATATCTTTGGGTTGCTTACGAAAGAAAGGCTGCATCTTAAGAGATAACGGAAAAAGAATGGAGTTAGTTTTTCGAAACCAAGTTTTGTTTGATATTGAAGTTTATGGTTCTGTTTTTGTGGCTCATCTGCGTGCAGACAAACCATTAAATTGCAGTAAAACGTTTACAAACATGGTTATGAACGTAGCCCAAAGTGATGTAGGAGACGAAGTGCAAGAAGGCACCCTACATCACTTCCATGCACGGCTCGGGCATATTTCTTACGACGCAGTTGAAAAATTGGCCCGAGACCCGAGGTCAGGCATTAGAATTACGGACCACTCACGTCCTAATTGCCTGACCTGTGCAGAGGTCAAGGGATACAAAACTAAACAACCAAAACAAGATTCCGGAAGGCACTCACCGATCGATCGCGTGGGTGGGGTGATATGCAGTGATTTGAAAGGCCCAATAACCCCACGCGATCGGCGTGGAAACAGATTCCTCGTAGTGTTTGTGGATCACTACAGTATTTACGTGCGGGTTTTTGCAGCACGAACGAAAGATTGTGCCGCAAAAATGTTTGAACACTTCTTGTGTTGGTTTGAACGAGAATTCGACTGCCGCATCCACGTCCTGCGCACTGACGGCGGAGGAGAATATCGCACGGTTGATTTGTTCTGCAAGCAGACGGGTGTGCGGCGTCAAGTCACCGAGGCAGGCACACCGGCGTCAAACGGCAAGGCCGAACGGATGAACCGGACCATTTTTAACATGGTCCGGTGCATGATCTTTGGGTCGGGTGTGCCCTTAGTTTTCTGGACGGAGGCGGCGGAGTATGCCACGTACATACTCAACCGCAGTCCGACCAGAGCAAATCCTGGAAGGGCACCCCCGATCCAAGTTCTTACGAAAAAACCAACAAATATTGGAGATATCGTGGTTTTTGGATCCCCGTGCATGGTGTACAGGGATCCGCGATCGAAGTCGCTTGCGAAGCACGCCGAAAGAGGCTTGATTCTGGGAAAAAACGACGAAACGAAGGGGTACAAGGTTTTGCTACTGAAGGATCGGGTCGTAACGACCACAAGGCACGTCACCCAGATTGAAACCCTGAGTGATGCTGCGAATTAACAAATTGCGAAGCTATTGGGTGACCCCGAGGAAGGGGCACCCGTATGTGAAACACGCCCGAAGATCGCAGAGATTAAAGAAGACGGGTCCACCGGGCGTACCAAGGAGCGAAAACAGGCTGAAGTGCGGAAATCGGGACGCAAGTTAAAGGCGACACCGAAGGCAGGAGCGCTTCAAAAATCGAGGCAGAAAGGAAAAGCAAAGGAAAAGTCCCGGGACCGGGTAGGCACCTCGGAAGGAGACGATACCGAAGGTGCCTCGACAGAACAGGAACCGGGTGAAGTGACCCCAGCGGTTACAAGTGACCATGGAAACAATCTTTTATGTGCATTTGCGGCTGTAGAGTCGGGTGCAGACGAAAGCCGTGCAGCGGCATCTGAACCCGACCCTACGAGCTATTTCGAGGCCCACAAGGGCAAGTTTTCTCGTGAGTGGAAAGAAGCGGAAGATGCAGAGTTACGGTCTTTGGAGGAGCTAGGAACTTGGAAAGTTGTCCGAAAAAGAGATGACAAGAAGCCCCTGCCCACAAAGGGGGTATATAAAACTAAATTGAAGGCCGACGGGACTGTTGAGCGCCGAAAGGCTCGGCTCGTAGCCCGGGGCGATCGCCAAATTTTTGGCGAAGATTATTTCTTTACGTTCTCGACTGTACTGGATCTAAATAATGTTAAGATGATTTTGGTTATGGCAATCATCTGGAAGGTGCCTGCACGGCACGGTGATGTGCCCAGTGCCTATCCGAAAGCGTCGACCGAAGAAAATTACGAGATACATTTAAAGGTGCCCAAGGGCATGGAAGTATCGAAGGAGAAACTCGAGGAGTTAGGTGCGAAGACCGAAAACGACGTGGTATTGAAGTTGGAAAGGAACCTCTACGGACTGAAACAGGCAGGGCGTCTCTGGTACGAATTGCTAAGAGACACCCTGGTGAAACTAAAGTTTATGCAGTGTCTCACTGACACTTGCATTTTTGTTCGAAATGACGACAGTGGTTCGGTGCTAGTGGGGGTCTATGTTGACGACCTACTAGTGACCGCCACTGATGAAAGTTTGGTCGAAAATTTCTTTGTGGAAATGGCGGTTTTGGAATTGAAAGACCTTGGAAAGGTCGAGAAATTTTTGGGTATGCGGATCGGAGGAGATCCGAAAAGCGGTTATTGGGTTGACCAAGAGATAACGATAAATGAAATGTTGGAAAACATGGTTTAAAGGACGCGAACATCGTGAGGACCCCGATCATGGAGGAAGAAGCTCCTGAAAGTTCGGACACACGTTTGACGGCGATCAAGGATGGAAAAACCCCCACGGTTAGGGAATTTCAATCGTTGGTCGGCAGTTTACTGTGGATCTCACGGTGCTCGCGTCCGGATATTGCATTTGCGGTGCATAAGGTAACCCGAAGAACTCACGCACCTACCTTTTTCGATTTCAAGATGGCAAAACGAGTCGCGAGGTACCCGAAGGGTACAAAGACTCTCAAGTTACGTTTGAAACATGATGATGGCGAAGCTATGCCTGTGCGCATAGTTAGCTACAGTGACGCGGATTTTGCGGCTGACAAGGCCGACCGCAAGAGTATCAGCGTAAGTGTCATTTACGTGAATGGTATTGTGGCAGGATGGAGCTGCAAGAAACAGGGAGCTGTTGCGCTCTCGACAGCCGAGGCAGAATTCGTGGCTGCCGCTGTCGGTGGAAAACAAGCGCTAGGAATAAGGGAATTGCTTGGCGAGATTGGGATAAACTCGCGGGCGCCGATTGTCTTAAAGATAGACAATCAGGCTGCAATCAAGCAATTGCTAAATGAAGCAAGTGCCGCGAGCACGAAACATGTCGACGTGAAGCTAAAATTTGTGAAAGATTACACGAGGAAGGGCAGGATGAGGCCTGAGCACGTTTCGAGTGCTGATATGGTGGCTGACCTCCTGACGAAAACATTGAGCGCTGCGAGGATTGGAGAGCTACGGAACCAGATTGGATTGATTTAAGCTTTTCTTTATTGATTCTTATCGGTTGTGGATGGAACTAGTTGGTATCACTAAGCTGGATGGTATGGAGTGAAGTTACGTACCTGTGGTGATGTGGAAAATTGCATGTGGTTGCATGGAGGTCCCGGAGTTTTGGAAGGAGTGTTGGAATTACGAGTTGATTTTCGATGAAAATGAAATTCCAAGTTAACAAAACAGCGTGGACCACTGCATATAAATTTTAGGTTACAAAGTACGATTTAGCACTTAATAACTTAATAATACATTTATTACATCTTTTACTCACAACAACACAAGCGACTGACTTCTGGTGGTGGTGCGGTGCGGAGCGCCTCTACCAATTGACCAAAACGCTTAGAAGAAAAACAGGGTTGCCAGTAATTTCTGACCGGATTGCAGGCACCGGGCGCTACATTGCTGGTGCCTGCTACTTTACGCTAAGACCATTTTTTCCTACAGAAACACCGTCCGTACACGACCATTGTACGCGGGAGTAGTCGCTTTACTGAACTTCACATAACGTTTGCTGCTGTCAAATACTGTAAAACCTGTATTAGAACCCCATCCCTTGATTTGAACCCCCCCCCTGAACAGAACCCCAGGTCCACTTAATTCTACAACCCCATCCCTCAAATAGAACCCTACCCAATTTTAAGGTAAGGTAAACTGCCAATTTGGGGCCTCCTGCCAATTTGAGGCCGCTCCTGGTTTTGCCCAATAAGCGCTGACAAAAAAAATTCAGCGTACCAATTGGTAGAAATAAACAAAATGACAGCGTACCAATTGGTAGATTTGTTTTTGCTAATATTAAAAGGGATAGGTGTGGTAAAGGTGATACAAAAACTCATATAAAAAAGCGGCCCCAAATTGGCATTTCGTACTTTTGCGAGACGCGAACAGAAAGAGTTAATATTTTTGATGCATTAGCCCATTAGCGATAGATAAATGGCTATAAAAAATCCTGATTAGTTGGTCTTTTACCCAATATTTTTTTTTGCGACAGATTATAAATAGGAGAAAAGTTATGACTACAACAGTGTACAGAAATTAAAGAAGGCCCCAAATTGGCAGTTTACCTCAGCTTTTTAATCAGCTTTGTTCTGGAACAGCGCGGTTGAAAAATGTGGGCATCTTATTGGTCGGTCGGATAGTGGTCGCCATTCAACTGACCTACGAGATAACTTGGTTGGCCCTTCGGTAAGGAGCCTCTAACCGAGGTGATTCAAACAGAGGTTAGCTTTTCTCTTAACAGTATGGTGTATAAAATTAATTATCGGTTTAATTAGGGAAATTATAAGTGTACCTCACTCTTGTTTCATCTACCTCGCTTTTGTTACTTGTACCTATAGTTAATTGGTCTATATAGACTGCTATAACAACAACAATAATACCGGTATTGCGTACGACTGGCAGCGAGCAAAGCGCGCGCGCAATTTTTTTTGTAATTACGTAGGTCAAGAATCGGCGAAACTTGAAAGCACTTGAGAGCGCATCCCAACGGGAACTGCAAGCACTGGCCAAAGAGCTGCAGCTGTGCCGTGGAATGCCAAGTCCGTAGTTATTGTGAAATGTGCAATGCAGTTCCTGAACGACCATCCCGAGGACACGATCTACAGTCTGCCGCTTTTAACCACTCAGCCATTTCTCCGTCATCAAAATATAACGGAGAAATGGCTGAGTGGTTAAAAGCGCCAGACTGTAAATTTGTCGACGAACTACGAGACGTGCTACAATAATTAGAGGAGCAGTCCCTTCATTTATCCAGAGAGGAACGATGTCTATTCCACTACGTTAGTATTGTATAAGATTTATCGAGTCTTTGTGTGGCCCAATTCGGCTTGGTGAGATTGGTTCCGGTTCGTTACGACATATTCACGCATCAGTAAATTTAGCCATCCGAAGTAGAAAAGCTACCACTTTGACATTACGTGTCGCAATACTTGGGAACGCATTATACGGATGACTACATGTATGTTACTTCGGATTAAGGTTGGGATGCGCCTGGTAGTATTGTCGGCAATAGTGATAAAATCGGGACGCCACTAAAATCGAGGTAGCCGTCGAACCTCATAAGTCTACAGTCTAGTAGCTGATTTGTTCCTTAAAGCGACCAGCATAGTCTCGGTTTCACCTTCAATCGCCGCTTTTCTAGCAATGGGCACTCGCTTTTCATCGCGTTTGTCAACTGTATCTGTGCTATGCCAGTCAAACTACACCTTTGGTTTGTCTCTTTCGCCTTCCCGAGCAACTCCATTGATGTGATACGAGATGGTCGTTGGGGGATCTAAAATCTCATTGTGCACCGACACATGCCATCAGATAGGCGCATGCAGAAGCATTCACGGTGAACCAGTAAAGATGCTTCGTTTGGTAAGTCATCCTGCTATCGTTGTAGATTTTTTCTGTAAAAGTTTCGTTTTAATTACAGTAGGTACCTACCGTATTCCATAAGTGCCTCAAATATAACCCCCCTCGAATATAACCCCAGCGGGGCTCTAATACAGGTTTTACAGTATATACCTCATCGTGAGCTGCTATATCCGCTAATGATTAATTTCATCTAAGACCATATACGTTTGGTGTGTCCGAAGTGAGAGTACATAGTGTAATTAAAAACGTAGCGCCACTCCAGTGTCCAAGGTGCCCCTCTTAGCCAATCAAATGCTAAAACAGCCCTCGCTGGCCAATGAGAGCGCAGGAAAGTGATTACAGACCCTTTCAACCAATAGACGTTGAATAAGGCCCCCTGGCTTTACTCATATCACACCATGTCACTCCTAACAGCACCCGCCATCCCAAACGACCATTCGCTTTCAATAGAATCATACAATGCTGCTCTTAGTCCCACCAACACGCCTTTCTCTTTGTTCTCGTCTTCTTACTCTTATAGTGTTGTCTGTTTAAGTGGACGCCAAAGTCATCATACAGGAATTCGGTTTGCGGACACATACAGCCACCGTGAAATCACGGGAACCTCTATATTTTATTAGTTACATTCTTGCATATCGTGAGAGATGGAAGCCAAAAAAAAATAAAACCCAGTGTGGGGGGACCAAAACGAACACCATTTGCATCAAATCAATATTAAAAACACCGGTCACGTAGCGGGCGGCGCCCACTAGTTTCTCTGTGATTACTCACAAGACTTTTGCCTTGCGCTAGATGACTATAGTAAATCTGCTTGTTGGATCCGAATCCTTGGTGCATAATGCATTGTGGAGCCGCTAGCTAAAACGTTCACAAGGCCCGCACTTGATCGTCCAATTTCTGTCCAATTGAATCGAGCAGCGATACATTTATTGTAACACTTTTCATAGAACTGTATCACTAACACTGGCTGACATTGATCTACGAGCTCCCCAACAGGTCACTTATCGAAAACTGTTGCTTTTTTACCTTGAGTCATAGCTACTGTTTGACTTAGCAAATGAATAATAGAGTGAGTACCACAGTAGTGGTACAAATCAATACACAATTTTTGGAAGCTTATGTTCTTTAATTGTACCAAGTTGAAAAGAGATAATTTTTGGGCAGTTCCGGAAGTGGAAGCGGATACTGTATACCTGGTTATACGTCAAATTAAAGTATTTTTAATCATTTGGTGCAATATTTCTAGTAGTATTAAATGTAGGCTAATTTGTCAGTTACGCATTAGCTACTATAAACATATATGTCAGACAGATATTGTACGAAATTCTTTCGGATCTAGACTAGCCGGAAGGTGACGATCAGGATCCGGTGCTGGGATGTTGTTGAAGTCGTTTCCCGTCCTCTCTTGTGACTGTGTTTCTTTTCTCGTAAGAAGCCTCTGCCTCCAGCTGCGCTCTGTACTTCTACCCCTTGTGATCTCTTCGCGATTGCCTCTCATCGTTGAGGACCGCTTAATTACGCAGTTGTCACGTCCATACTGTAGCAATACTGCATATTCCCCACCAGTTCTTTCGAACTGATCCGTAAATTCAGTACTCTGAATTCCGTACTTGCTCATCATCGCCTCATCAACATTCCTTCCTATAGGTGGTGCTCTCTTTAGCACAATAGCCTCTTGATATCTTGCTACAATGTCACTCGAAAGCAGTGATCCAGCCCAATGCTGTAGTAAACGTTTCCAAAACCCTTGCACCCTTATGCAGTTCCAGAATATGTGATGCGCGACCAAAGATGTCCCTTTACAAGCGCCATCCACCATACAGCTCACAACAGGAATTGCACGATCGTGAAAGGTATTAAGTTGACATGTAGCAACCCTAAACATTACTCATACCTGATAGTTGGTGAGGATGTGCCAGTGCCTCCACCGCTTGTCGCGGTTCTTGATCCTGAACGACTGCCCACCATGGATCTCTTGTTCCCCGTTGCCTCCATATGACCAAAATTGGCTGTAAGGATCGCGCCACCTGCTGATGATATAATTTCCGGAATGACTTCCGAACTGACCATAAGACTGACCTGATGCTGTCCTTCTCCGACGGGGTCCATCCGATACCGTGTAAAGAAGGGTGCGGAGCGAACACAAATTGTTTGCGATTTGTATCGGCCCAGTCATCCTCTTGTAGGCGATTCTCCGCTAATATTCGCCAATAAATCCCCGACGGTTGTTGGTGAACAGTAACTTTGTGGTCCTCTCCTTCTTTCCGACCTTCCATTAAACCGGATGCTAACAGTGTCCACGTGAAGTCAAGAAGTCTATTAGATCCCCGAGGTATTGTTATGTTGGGTGCCTCTCCTATAATACCCCCAATGTCTACTCGTGGCGAAGCCGATATTATCGTCGCTAACCGCCGTGCCATTTTTGCCCGTGTGTGACAGATCATATTGTCGCGAGGTATCTGGAAAGAATATCGGTCATAAGTTAGTCGAGAGATTTTCAATGCTTCTAAGCTCATATCCCGAATCCTGTCGTATTTTCGCGCCGAAAGAACAGCCGCCCGCACTTCCCGAGTTCATGGGTTATTGGCCCACTTCTATGTTCCCCAAAATGGTATAAATTCTTGTGGTAATAGCTCATGGTACGGTACATTCCGGAGGTTTATCGTGACGCGTATTTCCTATCCTGCCTGCATGGCGTCTGCTGCTCTGTCGACATTTTCTGCCATTTTGCTCAGTATGGATGGTAAATACCGTTGATAGTACGAAGTCAAATCGTTTAGTTGTTGACGTCCCGGACCCAACCAAATACCTACCTCCCTGGCTATACCTTGATGGTGAGGGTTCCTATTTCTCGTTATTGGTCCTCCCGTTGTATTGGAATCGAACTTCCTCTAGTGTAACTAGGCTGACAGAAATTTATCCTTGGGCCCCAGAAGCCATAACGTGTCCTCCTTAACTGTTTTGAAATTACTTTTTCAAGATCAAATCAGACGTTGTATTCTCAACGCCAGAGAATGGCCGTTAGAGTCATGTCCCTAGCCGCTCTCGGTGTGTAAATCAGTTTGGGAGATATTTTGTGTCTGGGCGTACTACCGACTGTGATTTTTGACCAGGCAAACCGCATTTGTAATTGAGTTAGTTGGGCAAGTATGTCGGGTGAAGGTTCAAAAACGCGCACAGTAGGGCATCACAACCGCGTTGAAGAAAATTACCCATTGATCCTGTCGTAGAGTAACCTAAATTTAACCAATTTACTTTGAAAGCAAACGAATCTCTCAAAAGCTTTATTCCCAGGAACTTAAACTCAGAGACCGACAGTATAAGCCAATTGTACACTTAAAGTGAAGAAATGACTAAAGTAGCCCTTCGACCAGTCCTTTCGGAGATAAAACGTTGGCTTGCGTAAACGGCGAGTGTTTCTTGGTGTTCAATTATATATGTCGATCTTGTATGCAAAGTTTGGCGTCCGTCGTTAAACTTGGTTACGAGTAGTCAGCGCTTGCAAAAGGGGGGGAAATTATATATTTATAAGAAAGGTAAAAAAGTACCTCTACCAGGCTACTCCATATCACTACTTCCCACCTAGTTTGGTATCCGTCGATTGACTTGGTTACGAGTAGTCAGCGCTTGCAAAAAGGGGAAAAATATATATATTTAGAAGTAAGGTATAAAAGTATCTCTACCAGGCTACTCCATATCACTACTTCCTACTTATGTAGTCTTACTTATATATTTCTACTCATCTATTGCTACTTACGGCCACTTCTTTTGTTAATTCTTCTTTCAACCAATCCGAAAATACCACTTTCATAGAGTGAAAAAAACATTCACTCTATCACAGCCGCCTCTTGCGAAGCTACAGCAAAACCGCGGGCATTTGCGGGCAGCAAACCATTCCATTTTTATCCTCGTTGCTCATGCATATGCGCTAAGGCTTCACGTTTCCACCTTGACATTCTTGAATTTTATTTGAACCATCCGCATCTCCAATGTGTAATGTAATTTGGTATTCCCAGGTCATCCGCCTCTTTTATTAGTTCTCCACTTTGTCCAAAGGCTCGTCGGGATGCCAGGATAAATAGGTAATGCTTTGACCTACTTAACGACACGAGCGATCTGGCAGAATAATGTTGCATATAGTCTAATGAATGTGTCCGAACCATAAACGCAATCGTGATATTAGCTTCTTTGTCTTGGCTAGAGTCAGTCGTCGCAATACTAATCACTATTTTGTCCACATCATTGCTTCTTAATTTGCAAACTTCATGCCGTATGCTATCCACTCGTCTCTGATACGGTGGAATTATGAGCAAGGTACGCATTTCCGGTCGAACCACTTCTTCCGTGTCTGATCTTAATGTCCATTGTCTTCCTCGAATTAACTCCAAAATTAATGCCACTTCAATAACATTTTGAAGCTCATCGGTATGAGTTTCTGCCGCACCTCCAAATACCAGATCATCATGAGTGCTGATCCATATGACGTGTTCTGAGTCTAAAACATATTCTTCTGTTCATCTTGAAATCTTCCCCTCCCATTCTGCGCACGTCACTGGAGGTAGCTTCAGTTCTTTCAAAAAATCTTTAATTGGGGAGGCACGATCCACGATCTTGTACGGGTAAAAAGCCTGCAGGAATCTTGTGATTCTATAATGGCTACGAAATTCTGCTGTCATGGTAATTCCAAAAAACGATGGGACTTCATGCCATTGAGCTCGGTGATGCTCAAAAGTGTGTAAAATTGACCACGTTCTTTTATGCCGCCGCTCCATTTCTTTGTAGCTGTGTCTTCGTCCAAAGGTGTATACGCGTATAATTGGCACGGATCACCAATGGCAACCATCACTTCATTAGTGGGACGTAAAGCTTGCAATAGCGCCAGTTCACAATTCTGTGCCCCTTCATCGTTAATGACAAGGTGGAATTGCAAAGAACGATATTCCCGTCGACTCAGTTGAGATAATGTGGCTAAAATAATTTAAGCTTGCGACACACACTATACAAATATTTCTTCATGACCGCTCTGCTGTGACGATTCCATCCTGTATCCCGCAAGCGGTCTCTTTCCGCTCGCTCGAATTCATTGATGAAACGGTTTCATCCTCCAGCATCTCGCCCTTTGGCGTTCCCAACCGCAATATAGCATTAGCATCCACAATATTCGATGTCAACAACTTTCGTGAATTTTCATCGATACCCGCATTTGTCTTGGAGACTATAGCAATTGTTTATCTGGGTATGTCTCCCAAAAGGCTGCCACTAACGATGCAATGGTGGATGTTTTTCCACATCCATAGGGTCCTCGCGACAGGATAACACCCTTCTTTGTCAACCCTTCGGTGACCACCTTGCATTGCTTTGCATCCAGATTTCTTGCACAATGCCTGTATGTTCTACCTCCAGTTGCCTTGGATACTTCTGCTTCATCCCTTTCCTCAGTTATTGGATTCCGATCAATAACCATTTGTATAATGTCAGGTACTGGATGACAATTCTACAGTAGCCAATCGTCGAATGTGATTGATTCTATTTGTCTTGGTCTCCCAGAATAAATGATCCACATGAATCCTTACGACAAGAGTATGCTTTGCGTGAATCCTTACGTCTTCAATATGTGTAATCGTCAAGACAATGCTTTGTGTAGCCAGTGACAGCACTATTCCACCTCCCATAACCACGTAATCATGTCCGTTGTGGTAGTACAGTTCTCCTACGTCCCATGATTGGATTGACCTATCACTCTTTTCACTTGTCATCCCATTGTTGCATAATTGAATGTACAACAGGCTGCCTATCAATGCATAGCATGTTCCACGGTAATGGCAGTTGTATCATATGACCAGTTGTCTGTAATACAGTGTCCCACTCCATCATTCGATACTTTTAACTGCACCACTTGATTTGTGCTTTCTACCGTCATCAAAATCTTATGAGACGTGCTGCACCAAGCGTTGTTATGAGCCACCAGTGCATAATCTGCGTTTGATTCATAGATATCCAGGTACACTTCTTGGTCTTGCAAATACTTCCAATGTCGACAGGTACCCTTATGTTTGAACTGGGGATCGTAGGTGTCCACTTTTAGGCAACAAAGCTTATCTCTACAGGGCCCATACGGCCCTCCCCACCATTCTAGTAAAAACACAGCCAACGCTGATCGATCCCGCCGTATCAACGTGGCTCAATCGTATATCTCCCACTGTTACTCGCGAGGATCGCTCATCCTGTCGACGCTGTAAAAATTGCTTTGTAATATCCCATCCATAACTTCTAGTATTCCGATTGATATAATGCTCCAATTCTTGTTGTCTGCGTAAGGAGGCGTTTTACACTTCAAGTAGCGTAGACCTTTGTTTCACTCGACCTTTCTATACGTAACTACGAATGGCTGCTGAAAAACCACTATTATCCCCAATGACAAATGGCTGAAGGGTCCGAGCTCGTAGTTTGTAACTTCCTTCTGATTACTCCGTATGTGTTAGGGGTGTAATGTACCCCAAGGTAGACCTTTCTGCCTCTTGTAAGTCTTTATCGCTATCCGGTTTATCTCCACACTCGTCTCCCACCGTGTCAGTATGAATCTGGCCTGTAATGTCACGTACCCCTTCAGAGACATATGACTTCTCTTGCTCCGACCCACCAGTGCCCTCTCGGGACAATTGTTCACTCGGGATGTGCCTTTTCCCCTCATAGCATCTCCCATATTCTTCAATTGTGTCTATTGCATCCGTCGACTCTAATTCCCCTTCTTCTAGAGTCAAAGCACTATCGTGTCACCTGCACAGCCCTGAGCTTCCGACATGTGACTTGAAATTTCACTAGCACTATCCTCAGTATCCACCCATCCTTCTGGCGGAGGTCGTCGTAAATCTCTGCTCTCCTCCTTGTTGATCGGCGATCCACAGTTGGACTCAGTTTCTTTCATCTCTTCTGTTTTTCCAGTTTGTGCCGCTAGTGACCATCCATCGTGCGTGGATGAATCACCACGGTTTCCCAGTGTGTTTGGATATTTGGCGACATACTTTGAACTTCAGCTTCCCTTTTTTCGACTACATCTCGTAATGTATAGTCTTGTTCGTTTCCCCAAAACATCGTAGAACGTTCCTGCTTCACCTTCTCCATACGGAACCGTTTCATACGTCGTTCAACTGCGACCTTCGTTCGCAACACCGTCGACCAATTACATGCTCGTCGTAGTTTCTCCAAGTGTGGGTAATCTTTGCTTCCTTGCCGCATAAATCCTAAAAGCACACCATCCCCCTCTTTTATCCATCGTGAAACCGCACGACCGGTATCGCCTCGTTCATTCGCCGTGGGGTCATCGCCTTTCTTCATACTCTCTACCCCGTGATTTAGCATGGATTCTATGGCCCGCACAGTTCGTTTCCCTTCTTTATTTGGAAAAGGCCTATTATATTCCTCCAGCCACTGGTTTCTCTTCGTAATATGTCGACGCTTGATACTCTTTACCCACTCGATCTCTTCGTCATCCCACGCTTTAAATTTCCGCTTAGCAATCCACTTGTGTTTACATGCTGTTGATGTTCTGAGCGGCCATTGGTTACGCTTGCAGATGTCATTATACTGTCGACATAGTTCGGCATTCGACAAGCCTAGATTGGTAGGCACGTCCAATAAAGCCCTAAACGCTGCCACTTGTTCTTCTATCCAGGGCTTGCTGTGACGGCAGGCTCCTTTATCTTCTTTATCTTCTCCTGCGGTGCGCTCTCCACTTGACTTTTGATGGCGGGTAGTTCATTACTTTTCTTGCTGTAATTGCTTTTTTCTTCATCGGCTTCCTTTGTCACCTTCTGAGGTAACACCAAAGGTGATTATGTACCGCTCATAGCGCTCTGTGCGCCTTCTCTGTCACTTTGGGTTCCTGTCGTCGTCATACGTAGTTCCCGTTGTAATGATGTTGTTGTAATATCTCCAACTCTCTAAAGGAACTTTGTCCCATCCATCCAACTGTTTGTGTACCGCACACCAATTGTGGACTCGATAAAATCCCGCACCGGCCCGGACCAACACTATCGAAATAATCCATGCAGTACCGTGACCCATTCACCCAGTCAATACAGTAACTCCATTGAAAATAGTTTAAGCAGTACCATGAACCAATTCTACATATAACTTCTCCATTATATGTCCACCCACGTAACATCTTCCTTCCCGGTACACATTCCGGGGAAGATTGCAATATATATATATATATATCCACCGCCTTAGCGGCATACATTCAAAGTCGCTTCATCATGTTTTACCCATCGATCTGTGCTTCTACGGCACCCATTTACGGCCGTTTCATCACACTCACTTTTCCTAATGCTTTGGTGGCACACATTTAAGGCCGTTTCATCACATATCGCTTTGGACGCTTCGATGACACACATTTAAGGTCATTCTATCACGCAAATAAAATTCCATGCTTCTACGACACACATTTAAGGTCGTTTCATCACATGTGCTCGTCTACATGCTTCGTCGACACACATTTAAGGCCGTTTCACCACATGTGGCAATCATGACAATCTTTAAAACCACTATTAGCTCCAATCATATTGTAATTCTGTTAAGATTATATCTTCCATTCTGAAATGCACCACTCCTAATGCCTTCTACAGCGTTAGTACTCGCGTTGCTAATTCTCCATGTCATGATTGCCGGAATCATCTTCTGAGTAGTCCATCTGATCTTACTCGTGTGTATGTAAGTGCAGCCAACTCGGGCCCCCACTCTTTCCGCTCGCAACCAACTTGGGTCCGTGGCATGTATTGTTTCTTGAATTTGCTTTAGGTGGCTTTTCTACCATTAATCTCCATCTGCAGCTTGTTTATCTCCTTGAAGTTTTGTTTTCTTTCTTCACTCCATCATCCATGTAATCATCCTCTTGTCCCACTTCATTTTCTGTTGTCCTTCCATGCTCTGTTCTTCCAACGTTCCGTCATCATTCTTCCATCATGTTTACAGTCACTCTTGGCACTATTCGTCCGCTGAATCTGCATCTTCGCATTCGTCCGCCGTTTGTGCACCGTTCATTCTATTCTCCCATGCTTTCTAGCATCGTACTCATATAGCAACGCGGTGTATGTGAGTTTATCTTCATTTTCCCAAGTGGGCTCTTCGAACCCTTTCCACTGTATGAGATACTCTCGTTGCCTTCTGCCATTTCGCGTGCGAGTCTTAACACGGGAATCCATAATTTTCTTCATTTCCCACTCATCATCTCGGCCTGGTTCGTACCAAGAATCATCTGGTAACAACGCTTCGTCGAGTACGAGACTGTCTTGTGGCCGTTTCATCCGCGAGATGTATGGTTTAACACGTCCGATATGTACAAACGGGGAATTTTTTGTGTCCGTCAAATCTAAGCCAGTACACTGATTCCCTCACTGGTTGTTCTATCAGATAGGGCCCATGCCACAAATGTGCTAGTTTTCTCACTAATCCAGTCTTCACCAGGTCGTGATACAGCCACACTGATTCTCCAGGTCTGTATGTCGTACGTGTAGTAGTCCATAATCCATCAGCCAGTTTTTTCGTTATGTTTCTTAGCTCTTTCGGCCATGAAGATCGTTTGGATGAATTCGGCTTGCGCTCTGGCTCGTTCTTGTTGATCCATCTGTTTCTGTCGCCACTCCGATGCTTCCTTTTCTGGTAATGATCCGTCTTTGGGGGGTATCATTGCCTTCATTGTCGTTCATGCGTTCCAGTCATACACCATATAGAAATGAGTCTGATATAGAAAACTTACAGATGTATTGAGCTTTAATTCCAACTGATGTACATATTCGTCCCAATCTCGCTGCTCTGGGTCTGAAATGTAACATTTTATCGCTTTGATCACTGCCTGTAGTGATCGCTCTTGTTTACTATTTGCTTGTGGTGAGTTGGTCGTTGCTTCTGTTTTAGCATACGATTGAATATTTGAAATACTGAACTCATGAATTTGGGGTCTCTATCATGTCGTATTGTCTATTGTGCACCAAATCTCTTGAATATGCCTTTTATGTATACCTCTGCTACGTCTTGAGCCGACGTGGGACTCATGGGTATGAGGACAATGTATCCAGATAACACACAGATGAAGCATAGCAAAGCTTCATGTCCTTCGTAAGTCTTGATAGAGGCAAAGCGAAATCCATAGCTAGCACCTTAAACGGTCTCGACGCAACTATGTTTCCACTTGATAGCCCTTCATAACTCGGCTTCCCTTTAGCTGTCACACAGACTTTACACGAAGCTATAAAATTTTCAATTTAAGCGTACAGCCCCTCCAATAATACACCCACCTATAGCGTGCATAAACTTTAGAAGTTATATGAAGTGAACCGTTTTTCCCGCCTCGGTGTGGTATGCATGCAAAATGTCTTTCACGTAGCACGTCCGGAACGACTATTCGCAGCGTTGTGACTTTGTTTATATTATCAATCGGACAGTAATATGCAGCGTCCATTACATAACCCACTGATATTTGTGCCACCCTTTTCAGTGCATTTGGAGATGGCAATAACTCTTCTTATCCACTCAGATAGGCGACGATCTGTGCGCACCATTTATCCGTCTGTTGTGCTCTCGCTATTCTGTGAAATCGCTCATTCTGCGCTGCGCCTGCACTACACTCTGTTCATTAGTGGCTTCTGTCGTGCTTGGCTTCACTTGGTGCTTGTTTACAGACCGCTCAGTCTTGTTCTTACTCCTGGCTTGCCAGAGTCGTGATTGCTTCTGTTGATTACCTAAGCTCCGAGTCACCACAAAAACTTGTTTTATCTCTTTTTGTTCTTCTCCTTCGTCATTTATTCCATCCAACTCCGAATTACCCGAAATAACGTCAACCTGATCACTCTCATCTGCCGTTCGATACAACAATTCAGGGAGGGTGTTTTGCAGCTGTAAGTCTAAATTTCTTCCACCGAAGTAATCTCTCCGAACGACTACTACATCATTGCCTTATGCGTCAACAAATCCGCTGGTTGATTGTATTTTCGTGCAACAAGGATCAAGCTAATGGCATCAAACTCCAAGAGTAATGTTTTCACTCTATTTAACCATACTGCCAAAGTCGCTTGATTGCACCATAAATCTCCATTAACATGTCCAATTACAATACGATAATCTCCACACACAATTGCCATTTGTACCTTGTAACGTTTAGCCAGTTCAAGAGCTCCGATCAGTCCATGATACTCACTCGCATTCACTGTCAATTATGATTTGATGTTGTATTCGACCACTTCCACATCCCAAGTCAGTAGTTTCACATGTCGTAGTTTATACGAGTTATTCGAGTATGAAGTGGTTGATTACATTAAAAAGCCTTACTGGACGAGTAATCCAATGGGCTGCCACGTTATCCGCATGGTCTTTAGAATTTATCCGTGAGGAACAAGGGGCGGCAGGCCTACCAGCCATCATGTCACCTGCTATAATTTCATGGAAGATTGTTGACAAAGTACTGGAGGATATAGCACCGCTAAAACCCCAGAAAAATATACCGGTGATAAGGCCGATCCTCGAGTTAGATCGAAAGAGTGATGGTTTTGTGCTAACTTTCGATGGGGCAGTAAGGCTAAAGGAAGAAAAGCTTGGATCATTCGGTATAATGTTATGTGACCGTAAAGAAAATGGCTCGTGTCGTTCAGGGTCTTCAATAAAATTAAAACATCTTTCTCCGCTTCCGTGTATCTTGTTTCGGCATCTTTGAACACTTTGGGAGTGTGACTTAGTTTCCATAACATCATACCGAATGATCCAAGCTTTTTTCCCTTTAGCCTTACTGCCCCATCGAAAGTTAGCACAAAACCATCACTCTTTCGATCTAACTCGAGGATCGGCCTTATCACCGGTATATTTTTCTGGGGTTTTAGCGGTGCTATATCCTCCAGTACTTTGTCAACAATCTTCCATGAAATTATAGCAGGTGACATGATGGCTGGTAGGCCTGCCGCCCCTTGTTCCTCACGGATAATCTCTAAAGACCATGCGGATAACGTGGCAGCCCATTGGATTACTCGTCCAGTAAGGCTTTTTAATGTAATCAACCACTTCATACTCGAATATCTCGTATAAACTACGACATGTTGACCGTAAAGAAAATGGCTCGTGTCGTTCAGGGTCTTCAATAAAATTAAAACATCTTTCTCCGCTTCCGTGTATCTTGGTTCGGCATCTTTGAACACTTTACTTATGAAGCGTACGGGATGTAAGACTCCATCATGATCCTGACATACCGTTTCCTCCGAAAGCCCATTAATTCGTGTAGTTTCCGACTGTCAATGGCTTGTGTCGCTGCAAATGTCGTAACAAAGGTGTTTCTACTAGGCGTTGCTTCAATATTTCAAACGCTCTTTTAACCTGAGATAATTGAGTGCCGCTCCGCAACTTAAGATCTGTATGCTCAAACAGTGCAGCCGCAAATGTGGCAAAGTTCAATGAACCGATCATAATAGATCAGACTACCCAGAAAACGTTGTATTCCTTTGATCGTGTTGGGGAATGGCATCAAAACCACTGACTCCAAGTTCCTTGTGCCTGCTGAAATCCCATGCCGAGATATCCTGTGTCCAAGAAACTCCCCACTTTTCTTCCCAGAAGGACTCCTAGGGAGACTAATGGTGATTCTCCAATACTTGAACGATTCAGTATACATTCTAACACCATGCATAAGCCGCCCCAAGTATTCGCTCCAAATGTTACATCTCCGATATAGGATCGTCGTCCGATAACCGGTTTTACGGACGATCGCTCTGCCACTCCTAGATGAAATACACCTTCTGTCAGGTATAAAATGGTCTCTTCTTGCGGCAGACTGTGTAACTTCTTCGTCTTTTCTATCTTCGCCTCGTCATAGCCTACCACAATGCATGGTGTATCTTTTTTGTTTAATACGTCGAACCATCGTCCATAGTGCATTGTCTATGACCCTCTGATATATCTGAGGCGCATTCTTGAGGCCTTGATGCATCCAAAACAATTCGAATTGTCCCCATAGGCAAATGAACGCCGTAATGAGCCGTGCTCTCGCTGTCATCAATACGGCCCAATATCCACATGCATTATCCATAGAACACAGCCACATAACGCCTTCCAAGTTTGCCAGTAAATCTTCTATCAATGGCATAGAGTACACCATTAACTTCGTCATTTGGTTGACAAGGCGATAGTCAATAAAAATCGAATATTTTTCTTATTCTTCTTCAATTCCAACACGATGGGAGATGCCCAAGGTGATTGCGAACATCGGATAAGTTTAGCTTGTAGGAGTCCTCGCAACAACTCATATAATTTTCCCATTTAATGCATTGGGACACGCCTTAATTTCTGTGCCACTGGATTAGCTCCTTCTACGTCCACATCACATACGATATTCCTAGCTGGCGATGGTAACGCATTACCCGAACTAATAAATCCGTCTTTATACTTTTCCAGTATTCTCCGTAGCATTGCTTCTTCTTGAGGCGTCGTAAGATCCGGCTCGCCTATATTGCCTTTTCCATATCCACAGGTGTACTGGTATCTACTTCGATCTCTGGGATGAGAGCCAGCTGCTCCGACATAGCATCCGCTGATAACTCCACCCTTTCGTGTAAATATATTTCGCGATCTAAATGTGATTGATCTACCTTACAGGGTGAGATGGGTCGATGAGTAAACTGCAGGCGGTACATCTCCTATGGCCCGGATGGCCTGTACACTCGTCCAATTCAATTCTTCCTCCTTATTCCGTCGGACTTCTTCGAATACCTCATTTTTTTAGTGAGGTCATTCGTGAAGGATAAAAGGCTTTTCTCTAGGTATGGTACACAGTCCATCCTTCAAGTTCAATCTTACTCCGGCTTTCACCATAAAGTCAGTAACCAGAATGATCAAGGACTAAGATTCAAAGTCAGATACCCATAATCCATGTTCGAAAATCACTGCAGGGCCTATGCGTATCTTCAATTATGCCAGTCCATGTGCTCCAATAGTATTATCGGACACTCAAAAGAAATTTGTAGGGCTCTCATTCATCTTCACTCACACCTTCAGTTTCCTTGTCAAATAAGTATGGAGCAGTGAAATGTTGGCTCCACTATCCATCATCAATGGTAATTCCACATCGCCAGCTGCTCCATGCACATAAACTTGCGTTGCATCCTGAGGTTTTGTGTCTTGCTCTCTGTACCAGCCTCGCCTTTCCCCTTCTTTTGCGCTGACCAAGTTAACAGCTGCAGTACACATTTCTGCTTTGTATAGATCTTTCTCTTTTATACACCCCTCTTCATTGCAGTTTTCTGTTTCTTCTTCTTAATTGTCTTCTATTTTTTCTTCAATTTCCTTTTTGCTTTCGTAAATCTCACATATAACATTCAATACTCATCACACGTATTGATTCTTGTGCTTCCGCTTCAGAAACTGGTGCGTCTTTATATGCATTATGCAAACCAGTACTTGTTATTTCTTATGTTTTCTTGCTTTTGCTCATGGACGTTGGTTGATCTGTCTCACGGCGGCCCCTCTTCCCTGGACAGCATTCGCGATACACTGTGGGGTTAGCCATTTAACTGTTCTGACACTTCTTGCTGCGACAGTTCTTCGGTTTTCAGTTTTGTTCGTAAGTCGGCCATTTTCTCGATGAAAGGTCGACAATACTTAATAGTATGACCTTGCATGTTGCAATGTTCACATACTTGAAGCTGCCAACACATGTCTCGGTGATGTCCTCGCTGGTTGCAATGATCTGACTGTAGGTGGGTGTTGATTATTCCCCCTCTGTGCACGTACTGGTTTTTGTTCCTGACTTGAGCTTTGACGTGTCCGTTGTGACGGAGATGGTTCTCGATCCACTCGGTTTACTGTGGGAGTAAAAGTTTCTGCTTGTTGCCGTTTGGTTCCAGATTTCTTTCCTGGTCGAGCTTGACAGACTCAAAAACATTAATTTGGATCCCAGGTCTTCGATGCTATCAAATGGAGTGAATCTGAATTGCATCTGCAGAGTTCGGTCATGTAAACTTTCATAGAACTGTTGTATGTGATCATCCAGCGCCAAAGAGTCGCCCTTCCCACGGAAACTGATCCCTGCTCATAATGCAGCTGCATTTAGCCGGTACAAATAGTTGGTGAAACAACGACTAATAATGAAAATAACTCGTTGTCACTGCTTGGCTAATTCTAATCATAAACTCCAGGGGGGTGGCAGGATAGGATTTTAATGTTCTGGGTTTTATTTTTTTTTAAATAAAAATCACCTCTACCATGCGCGGTGGAATAGGGTTTAAATGGGTTTTATTCAGGATACTCCGATGAGTCAGTGATGCAATTCAGATCTAAAATTTCAGATTCGGAGATTCCAATTTCCAAAGTTATCTAGGTTCTCAAGCCTCAATTCCAGAGATCTTGAGTCCCATAGAGAGTCCCAATACCGAGAAGAATGACTGACAACTCAGACAACACGCCCGATCCTTTTGGGGTGGGTGGAAACCCCACTCAACAAGAAGGTAGTAGCTCATCCCAAGGCTCTAAGAGAGGTCGGTCCGTGAGCACATTCTAGGAAGACTTCACAGACCACCCTGCTCCGTTCCAAGAAAAATAACCTCTCTGCAAGCACTGCAATAAGACTGTTGGAACCCACCAGATATCGGAGCGTGCAAAAGATCATTTGCTTCAATGGAAACCATTCAAGCGTCATTTAAAACGCTGGATGAACAGCCCGCATGGATCGCTAATCATACCAATAAGAAACAGAAAAGCCAGAAAAAACTGCGGCTGGTGCACTCGCAATGTCCGCTTCAAAGTCAGGCACTCAAAAGTCTTTGGCATCATATGTGCTGCCGGAAGTAAAGCCCAAAGTTCGCACCCAGTTCCAGGAAAAAGTTGCCATGTTTTTATATGACTGGAACTTTTTCCTAGAGGGTAGAAGATCCCAACTTCGCGGAGGCCATCAAATTGCTGAGACCAGATGATAAACTCCTTCGTAGCAGAAAAACACTGTCCGGACCACTGCTTGAAAAGTGCTACGAGACGGTAAGGGCGAAAAGTCAGGCTATTTTGCAGCAAAATTCACTAAAAGCATGTCTCATCTCGGATGCATAGTCGGACGTCAACAATGAATTTATTGTCAATTATATGGCCACTGCCTCACCCAACCAATCTCTCTTTCTGGAGGCCGTTTCGACAGGGTCACAGGGCCATACTGGGGAATGGATAGCTGAAGATCTTGAGCGCGTTTTGGGAGAAGTCAGTATCAACTTTGTCGGAGCTGTCACCGACAATACAAACGGCAACAAAAGGGCCTGGGCAATCCTGAAAATCTAATTCCCCCATCAATTCTTTCAAGGTTGTACTTCACATGGATTGCATCTCTTCGTCAAAGATATCTTTGCGGCAACAAAAACCAAGAGGCGGGGTGAACCCATCGCAACCTTCCCCGATGGGTACCCGTTTGAAAACCTGCAAATATTCACTACGGAGGCTAAGGCCGTCGTGAAATTTTTCAATAACCATCATGCAGTCAGATGAAAGCTTACCCAACTCCAACGCCCTGAGAAATTGTGGCGACTGGCAATGCCAGCACCCACCAGATGGGGCTCATAGCAAAAGTGCTTGGAGACGGTACTGGAGTCGGAACATTTGCTGCATATCATGGTTTGTGAGCGAGACTTCATCACTGGCACGGCCGCTGAAAAAGCTCTATCAAGGCCATAGTCACAAGCGAAAGGTTTAAGCTCTTATTACAAAAGTGCCTGGACCTGCTTAAACCATTGGATGCATTGATAATCAAATATCAATCGGACGCTTGCTCCATCAGCAAAGTTTACCCAGACTTCATGGTTAAGCCAAGGTTCGGACACTTGTGACCAAGGGGTTTCACACGCTCAGGAAGGGGCTTACCCCCCCCTTCAACATCTCGTTGCGCGCTTTGATTTCATGTATGGAATTGGTCATGACCTGTCATACATTATGGATCCCAAGTACTTGGGTGACACGATGCCCATTAACCTGAAAGATTTCAGGAGGATTCTCTCATCAATGTCTCTGCCGACGTTACTCCTGTTGATCCTGCTCGATGCGACACACTGTACTTGGAATATTCAGCCTTTGTTGTCTTCGCGCAATCAGACAAGCAACAGAATGCAATTCGTTATAGAATGCGTGTTGACAGACGTCAGACTGTCTTGCAATACTGTAAAGTACACGGCAGCGGTTGGCCAACCTTGCAACAACTGGCTCTTAGGTTGTTTACAATGGCCACGTCGAGTGCTGCGGTTGAAAGGAACTTCTCCAACTTTGGGTTTGTTCATTCAAAGCTACGCAACAAACTTGACAAAGACCGCGTCGAGAAGCTGGTTTACATTTAGAACTAATCACAGAGCTTAATCAGGGGTTAGTTTTCCTGAAGTAGAGGCAGACTCTTCGGATGAAAGCGTCTCTGATGATGAAGAAAGCACGTAAAGAACTGTTTTATTATATTACATGAATAGTAGTAGTCCACTATAGTTGACGGCATAGCATAGTTAGATAGATTTCTTATCATCTCTATATACATAGCACATTTTTTCCTTTCAAAACGTTCATCAACTACAACTAAGACGGGTCCGTACTGGCTGCGCAACGCTGCGAACTTTGGGTTTTATTGTGGGGTTTATTGGGCTTTATTTAAACCCAACTATGGGTTTTCAAAATTTTGGGTTTAAATCATCCCAGATACACTCACAGTTAATACGGGTTAGGGTGCGGTACTTCTTGTCGCAGAGCACAAAATTAACGCAATTCAACTCACGAAGTAAATATGTACTAGTATAACGTAAGGGAAACACTA
>MIQA02004896.1:51604-69712 GCA_001887855.2 Sclerospora graminicola | reverse complement strand
CAGTGAATCGGAAGCATTGTAAGCCGCTTCCGCACGATGTTTCTTGGCGGGTGGGGCGCCACCTACCATCTCAGAGTCGTCTTCGCTACGACCCGGCGAACGGCGAGGTCCAGGAGGAGCCCTACGTTCCTCATGCCACCGCCTCATCGAATTGTCGCTGTCGTAATCGACGGCGTCAGAAGCCACTTCGCCATCACTTAACGGCGAAGCAGTCCTAGTGGTCTTAACCCCACTAGAGTTGTGGACAGGGACGATGTCGTCCTTGCTCTCATGCTCGGAATCGGATGACTCTCCGAAGAGGTCGTTAAACTTCTTCTTTGACACCCGCCTTGCGGCAGGTGGAGACGCGGAAGACGCCGCATTCGCGACGTCTCCCCGCCCTCGCTTAGACACTGCTTCCACAGCGTCTGCCACGAGAGACAAGCGATCTTGTGAAGTTGCCTTGCGCCTCGAAGCTACGTTCGAAGCGTCGGCCTTCGACGACACTTCCGCATGCGATGCAGAAGTGATGTCTGTTTTCGAAGTATCGGCAGTGCTCGTAAGAGCACCGCTGCGTTTGCTGACCATTAGATCACTTCTGGTCAAGATGAGTTATAACTGAATATCGTTATGACCAACAAGTGCCATCACTCGATTGGCCAATATTACAATATATTATTGGCCAACCAGCTTGAGTGGGGGTGCTGTAATGGGGTACCATTACATAAGTGATATTTGAATAGAAATATCACAGTTCAATTTCAGTCGTAATATATGAAATTGTGAACATTGGATTATAAGTTGTCATAATCCACCTTTGAGAACAGATTCTGATATAATTGAATCTGACATATTTTTATCATCTAATGATAAAAATATCATTAGATCAGTTTTATACTACATGTTACTATGATTAGTCTAGGTCTAATTATACTAGTTAGCTCTTAACCACTCATTAATATATTCCCTCTTAAACTTACCTTCTAGCACTCACACCTCATAGTATATATATATATCATTATATATATATACTTAATCGATTATAATTAATACATTGATTATTTTCTTAACTGAGTTTATTTAAAGTAAACTAAGTAGGACCAAATTACATTTGGTCCAACACAATTTGCACGCTTCCTCATTGCAAACTAACAGTGTAAGCCGCGTAACAGCAGCCCTGTTACATTTGGCACTATACAGTTTTGCGGCTGATCTGCTTGTTTAAGATCACGTTATTTGTCAGTCAAATATCCGAGCTGCTAGTTGCTTCGAAAGATTCCAGCAGGTTGGTTTTTACAACTGGTATATATTGGGTAAGCCTATGGGTAATAATATAAAGGGGCGCCCACAGCAAAAATGATTCGTTATTCTGCTTCTTGCCGTTTTGGAAACGTTTTTCCGCAGAATGCCAGTCACAGAACCGGCATTCGGTGTGCTCGTTGTCGAAGTCTGCCTTTCTTTGATTTGTACGCCCAATTTATAAGCTAAATAAATCGAGGGTTACGGACATTATCGAGGGTTACATGACGTATTTATTTATTAAATAAGGTTCGCAAATGTAAATAAGCCTCCTAATCTGGCAGATTTACTATTAGCCAAATTGGATGAATCTCACAATAAAATTTACTTTTTAAGCAAATGTACCATTTATCATGTCCTTCCAACTTTTTACCCAACGCTAAGATAATATATGCAGTGAGCAAATGCGTCAAGCTGAATTCCGAAAAAGACGACCTCCCTGTAGTACTTGTAAACGGCATACTGCAGCCATATCTAAGTTCTTCGTCGTGGTATTCTTGGCGTCGCTTTGGGCATTTATTTATTGACGGAAGACGCAGCGTCTGACTATGTTCTTGATACCGACGTATTTGCCACGCAAGAAATCCGGCATGCAGTTTGTTTTGCGGCCATGGGTGTAACAGCACAGAAATCAACGGTATGTGAAAGATCAGGACAAGAGGAATGCCATGTAAAGCTTTAAATGAAGGCGCAGGAGCTTACTAACGTTTATGTCATGTTGAATAGGTTCTACGTATTTTAGCCAGACCATAAGGTACTGAACCGGATGAGCCGGGATCTGATGTCGACGTGACAAGTATAGCAAAGGATGTCTCGTTTATGGTTAGTAAAACGTCTTCCAGACCCTCCCAATTGTATGTTGTTAGCGAGTTCCCTTTTGCTTGTGAGGGCTTTTATTATCCTAACTTTATTTTTTGAATCTTTAATTGTAAATGCATACTACTTTGTCCATTGTGATTGCGCTTGTGGATACCCCCAGCGTCACAGTACGTGTCGACTGTACAAACATTGCTACGTTAACCTTGTGTGATCCCCTTGAGGCATAATAAAGCAGAGTCATGTTGATAAAGATTTAAAGTGAATGCTGGGGGGGGGAAGAGGCACGGCTCTATCAGTCATATATTTGAATTTCGTGAGTGAAAAGTTCGTTTAAGCGCAATTATATATTAATGGAGATCGTGGCTCACATTGCCTAATAGTGTCCAATTATCGAGTGTCCATCTACGCCCATTGAACATGACGGAGACTTTGACTCAATTATGACCAATGAAGATAAATCAGTGTGCTGCCGACCAATGCGCAAGCTACCGTCGGAAGTGCTTCAGCATCAGATGGACGAGCAGCTAAATTATCAACGGAATAAGATACACCTTTTCGCTCGAGGGAACCATATTTGTTGAAGCTCGTAGAACAGATAGCTGTTACCGATGCTTCTGTGTGTGTTTTGTTCAATAAATCTATTTATAATTGAAAGCTAGCTCGGGCAAGCAACTACGTCTTGCAGTGGTCTAATATGATAAAGTAGATCCACCTGTTGGTAGCTGAATGCGATTCTAGAAACCCTTTCATGCCAACATGGTCCTCGGTCTCAGAAGAATAGTATCAACTGCGTCTCCTGTCGACCTTTGATCGTTGTCTCGGGTAATACATCACTTCACAACGCCATCGATCACCAACACGCGCAAGTCGCGGCCTGCGAAGTCTTCCGTCCTTAAATGTCTGAGTGGTGGTCCATCAATAGGCTATAAAGTATGGTTGGTAGGGAAGTCGTGTAGTCCAGGCTTCACTAATAATTGCTCAAGTCTGGATGGTGCATTTTGAGCAATAAAAAAGATCTGCTAGATGACAAGTTACTGTATCGGTTGAGTGACGCCTTTTTTGACGTCAGATTTCAGTTGATGAGAATTGCTAATTTACAGACATTCTTCAAAATTAAAGATTACATTATTGCCATGAAGCAAAGTAAAATCGACTTTGAGGCTACAGTCACCTTCGAGAACTTAGCGAATTAACCCTAGATGCTAATTTTTTAGTCTTAACTGGCAAAATTTACGTGGCCAATTATTGTGGGCATCGGTTTGGGGTTTCCCACCGGCCCAGCCTGTACAATCTCCTGAACTAGAAACCACGAGGCGTGTGCTGAATGATGTTTCGTACCGTTCATGTCGAAAATATCCACACGTCCGCGCAGCTTCTCAAGTGAGAGCAGGAATAATCCAGATGACCTGAATAAAAATGTGTGTTATGAACAATCATTGGACGCTCCCACACAAGGCTAGCAACACGAATCGCTATTTTCTTTGATACGCTATAGCTACCATCATCATCATCTAAAACAACCTGGGACACGAGCTGCCGTAGAGTCTCCTTAAGCGTTTTAAATGCTGCTACATGAAGAGGCTGGATCAAATGTGAGTTAGATGGTAGTAGAACAATCAGAATATCTTTGCAAAGGTCTTTTAACATGTGAAGGTACGGCCTCCGAGAAAAATACCAACCACTTTTCTATTATATCCATATTCACAAATCCATTTGGTATTGTGGTAACAGCGGCTCCATTTACGTCACAGCCTCCGAGTTTTACCGTTTTCCGGGAACAATATAAACAGGTGGGATACTGTAAACAGCTGCATTAGCGCAGCCATCTATAGACATGTGAAAGTTACCGGTTGGTTCGTTTGTCCAAACGTTTGATGATCCACGAAGAGCAATAACTCGCCTGTTGCTTGATCCTGAATCGAAAGCTGTTTCGCTCCATGTTGAAAATGCGTGCATCATCCATTTTCTTTTGGATAAGGATCTTGGCTAATGTGGTAAAGACCTGATAAACCTGGACGTTATTGATACTTGCTCTATTCTTTGAAATAACGGGAGCCTTACGTGGGGCTAGGGTGTTGTGACGGCTCATGAAACGTCTGTGCCAGCTCTCGGTAACACTTTTCCCGCATAAAACGTTTGAGATATCTCTCCCTTTTCGTATAATTTCGGCGCGATCAATGGGGCGGCCAACGCGTTGCTGTCCTATAATTCATTTGTAGGTACATCTCTCTGCCTCTGGTGGTATATGTGATTTTGGCCCACGTCGTACAGGCTCCAAAGTGGCAGCAGATGCTTTTATCCACTAACGTACAAGGCGCACATTAATGCATAGATCTTTTGCAACAACTGCAATTTTTCTCCGTTTGCGATTCTACCAAGAACCTCTCTTTTACTCTCTGGAGGATAGCTTCTTGGCATATTGGCACGAATTGGATTGAGAATAAGCGCCGAAATACTTCAGCTTACCTAGAGCTATAAAATATGATGGATGTCGTACTTAATACAGTTTCTACCAATTGGTACACTTTCATATATTTAGTCAATTTTTATTGGGCAAAACCACGAGCGGCCTTAAATTGGTAGGAGGCCCCAAATTGGCAGTTTACCTTAGAGTTGGCACCACACATTTTATATTTACAAAGACTATAGTTGTTGTTCAACACAGACTAATTACCAGCATGTCAATTAGTCTGCACAGACTATTTTCGAACATACCTTAATTAGTCTGTGCTCATTAATAATCTGGCACAGTTTTTTTAAGGTAGCACAGGTCAAAGAATCAGGTTCGAAATTAGTCTGGCACAGGCTTATTACGTTGGAAAGTCACCCAAGATGCAGGGCGTCTACGGCTGCCGTTACAGAGGTACAGGCGCAGTACGTATACCGCAGGGCGTTTATAAGAAATGCAAAGATGGAAAAACACTTAAGACGCAAGGCGCCTACGACAGGAGCGTTATATGCACTTAAATGCAGATATATAATGATGCAGGGTATCCAGACGCAGGGTGTCTACCGTAGGGCGGCTACGAAGATAAAGTCAACTTCAACATATATATCTGGTAGTTTCTATATGCATATATTTATACTTCCAAGGTCAGGTTGCCCTTTGCTTCGCACGTCTGAAGGTCGAATAGTGTGGTGTCTTTGGCCAATTGTAGACGTTCGGACAGCTCCTTGACTCCTTCATCATCCGACGCTTCTTAGCTGTTGTGGCGTCTTGTCGAACTATAGGACGTCCGCTTGGGCGACTTGCTGAGTTCAGGTTCACCCCTGGTCGAGCTTCGGAGGAAACTACTGTCCAGGCAACCATTGTCAACAGACCATCAACACAGTCATCCGATAGCTAGGTGCACTCCGCCATATATTGTCCTTCATCTGCATCTTCATCTTCACCAACTCGATTACCAACTTTATCACAACACTGTCGACGTCACTGAACAAACCACCGCGCCCAAGCCCACACACTCCTTCGTTAACGTATGCTTCAGTCCGTCTAAGATTAGTTTGTGCGCTCACATCAACCTTTTTTAGCACGTCCGGTCAGACAGTGAATGACCGAGTGCATTTACCGATACGCGCTCAGCGATACATAGACACACTTTGTACACCACCTAGGTGCTTATAGCTGCCGGCACGCAGGTATGGTACCCAAGGGTGACATGGATACTCTCGAGTTCAGCTAACAGACAAGGCAGCTCTAGCTAATCGAGACGTTCAGGGAGTGCGTATGGCGGCTGAATCAATATGGTTATACGCAGAAAGTAAATCTACTTCCACCTCGAGTGGCGCTTCGGTCTGTTCATCTTGGGTTTTCTGTTCTATGTCCTTGTAGTCTTCATTGCCCTCGTCATCATGGATCTTGCTGTTGATATCGCCCACGCCCATATCGTCGCTACCCACATCGTCGGACTGTTGGTTTGGTCAGCAAAGGGCTAACCAAGCACCCTATTGCGGACCTTTTTCCGGGGAAGGCTGTATAAAACCATCAGAAGTCCCCCGACGTGTTATTTGTGTACTCACCTAAGTCTCCCATGCTTGGAACACAGTTATTATGGGGGGGGAGGAGTTTTGGCTTACTGTGGAAGATCATGAAAGTATTATATGGAGTTCAAGTTAATTTCACGGAAGATTGGAGTAGTCCCACTATTTTTGGTAACCTGACCGATTGAGTATTATCGGTCAGAGTATACTTTGTTCATGTATAACTGCTGGTTGCTCCCCAGAGCAACCCTATCCCACGGCCTAACTGGGCACCTTGACTTTTCGTCTAAGATTCGACCTAGAGAGCGTAACCACTGGAACTGACGGGTACACAAGGTGGGAATGTCGAAAGTATTCGATCATCCTGCTGTCATGACCAAGGTGATGGTTGTGATGACATATATGAACTGAGTACCATTCCGAAACTTGGTCGTCTGCGCCCCCCCCTCTCCGTGGTTGTTCGAACCTCGAAAGGAATTTCCGAGATTGACTACACCACATAACAAGTACTCGGTACGCTTCCCGCGTTCGCATTGAATTGAGCGCTTGCTGTGGAAGCACTCGAGAATATATCGTGACTTGATGAGATCGAATACGGGATTTGAGCAGAAGCTCGAGTATTAAGTGTCTCCATAGTGCACCTGATCGTACAAAGTCGGAACTCGAGCGTGTAATGAGCTCACGAAGCTGAAGTCGGACTATCTGTCGATTTAAGCTGATCGCGCATGTCATTATATTTGCCGGGGTGATGCGCATTGCCGTGACGGCGAGACGAAGCGTAACGCTTAAGTCACCCGACGTAGAACATCAGGCTGAGCCGCATTGCCGCGGTGATGTTTAGGGTATAGGCTTTCTCACGAACACATTGGACTTTAAGTGGTCCAATGAACTTAGGCAAAAAAATCCGTGTAGGAAAATTGATGAATATATGACTAGGCAGATTAGTAGCTGATATCAACACCAAGTCAACTTTTGAGATTTTTTTACTCTTCCAATTTGATCTGCGTTATGATTCTGCTTGTCAAAAGCGGAGGCAAGAGTATATTTCGCATAGCTTATCACAGCTTGTCTCTGTAATACGACCCCCACTCAAAGTTGTCACCCTTGTTCAACTCGTATTGGGGCCCGACCAAGTCGCACGAAAACTTGGTCGCAGTTTTACCTATCGCCATCTCCTTGTCATAAAGCTTGTTTTGGCGAAACCCGATCTCTTCGTTTTGAGCTTATACATCGATTCTTTGCGTCTTCTGTAGCTCCCAAACTTGCTGAACGCAATCATCCATCTAAAGATATTTTGAGAGAACATCTTTCGCAGCCCCTCATGAAGCCTCAAGTCGATTGTTCGTATTTTTGTCAAGGTGTGGATTATAACACGTAGATAAGTACACCAAATATCCTTAAAATCCACCCTTGTTCTCCGTGAATAAGCCATGAACTAATGACCATCTTGGACAACTTCTGTATAGAGGCGAGGTACTGATCGAAATTCATTTCAGTCTCCATCTTCGCCATCAATGAAACGAAGTTCTTGTGGACCTTGTTGAACTTTTCAATCGATACTTGGTCTTGCAATTTCACGGTACAGATAATCACTCAAATGGAAGCGGCACAGATGACGACTGCAGAGGGCAAATTCTCGCGCAGAAGACAGAGCTCGTTAAAATCCTTGTTGATGACGGGTACTTGCACGTCAATCTAAATGGCTGTTCATCTAATCGCCACGACTGCAGCTCGCAGGTTCATCAGACTCTCGCCATCCAAGAGTGAGTGTTGTCCTTCCCCAAACGAATCGGTTGCCATAAAGCTAAAGAGATGATATCTGCCAAGATTAGTGATGAAGTTGGTGACAAATATGTGACTGATCGGTTGACATTAGTTCCGTATATGTAGCATCAACGCAAGAACTTCAGGGAAACGCTGGACTGTCCTTCGCATGTGCGCTGTTTGGAAGGTGACGCAGGACGTGAATCTGGTCGTGTCCGTGAAGGTTTGCCCAGTGTCGCGGAAAAGTCGTTCGTTCTCAGTCTTTCCCCGTCGTTATTTTTCTTCATTTCTTCCTCAGTAATCTCGATATCCACTGGGATTCTTGTCGTGTCATGCAAGAAAGCGTTGATCTTTTTCTTCTTCAGGCCACCTGAAAAGCACAACGTCAGAAACCAACCAGCCAGGTACCAAAAAATTGAGACACGAACCTTCCACATAGTCTTGGCTGTTTGCGCTTCTCTGCACTTGTTAAGCGCCGTTGCGTGTAGATGACGTCTTGACCGACTTCGTGTGTGGTGATGAGCACTCCGACCAAGTACTTGCCGCGCTTGGAGAGCTTGAGCGATGCAAGATGCTCGGCAGTGTATCCCAACCCACGGACAGTGTGATTCTGTACACTTGCCATCGTCCCTGTCTAATGACATCCAACCGTGACAGATGTACTCACGATAATACAGACCATGCGCGGGGTCAAATTAGTGCTGCTTTTGCGGGTCGAGGAGGAATTAGTATCGGAAACGGAGCCATCAGCAAGCCCCGCTCCCTCCCTCCAGTTTTCAGGAATTATTTGTATGAAAAATAGGCCTGCTGAGAGTTAAGGTTATACTTTCAGCCGTGATAGACTGTTGATACATATACAAGTCTTTCCGTCAAGTAAAACATGGCAGTGTGCCAACCAGCTATTGTTTCTCGGATCAAACCCATCTGCGCAGGGAGTGGATGGACAACATCAGTGATCGGTTCTCTAAACACAACCAAACTATTTCAAAAATAATATTTCAGAAAGATTTACGATGGGAAATTACATGTTTTTCAGCAAAAAAATTTTCGATTTGAAACATTGGCGTTTAGTCTTTATAATTTATAACTTTTTTGTTCATATCAGTAAACACTAATAATATTAACACAGAATCTACTTATCAACCAAGACAAAAAAAACATTTTTGGCGGTTCTACAAAATCCTACCCTTGCTATATATCACTCAGTTCTATTAGTTATGATAGCAAAATACAGTTTGAATCATCCTCACAGGTTAACGCGTCGAAGAGTTTCACATCCCCAAACTTAAGCATTGGTCATGCCTTTAAAGGCTCTAATGTCAAAGAAATAAATATTTTTTAACCTAAAATTCGACGCCTGTGGAGACCCAACCACAGAACCAGCACTGTCTTATTTCAAGCACCACCATTGACTTTGATTAATTAACGGCCCGTGATTTCATGGCTGGATAATTTTCATAAAGACGCCTGATGGAACGCATCATGTATTCCGGGCATCGATCAAATTATTTCGTTGTTTTCATCACATAAAGAGCATGGCTACAAATACGGCTTTTCTAGATTGAAGTGAGTCTTTAAATGTCTAGTCTGCGAGTTGCGGTACGTGAGAGTATGTAAGATACGGGATGAAATCAAACTATAACTTCATTGGAACAACCCCTTGGTAGTCATTAAGATGGTTTCACGATCTCCCTTAACCGCCAACGGTACTATTTTGTACCGTAATAAAGTACAACACCTCTCGGCGGAATGGAACCCTGGAATTGCCGGATTGTACAGAATCCAATCCGTACATTTTCTGATGACGATGACAAAAATTGTTCAATGGTAGTTAATTTAGCGTAGACGTAATAGTGTCCAATGAGATATCAATAATCTGCTATTCCTTTAAGTTAAAGTCAATAACTTGTCGCTTTATCGAATAGTTCGAAATTGCTTTGATGACTGCGAGTCAACGCAGTCCAAGGCAAACAAATGCAGAGACTTAATTAATGTAAAGTATATTAAGAAGTGATTAACCGTCTAGCTTATGAGTGAATGCATGCAAAGTGTCGTAAGTAGCTACGAACCCGAAACGAGACCGTACCGAAACTTCTTGTAACTTGTGCAAATAGTTCAAAATTGGATCAATATAAAAATAGGTATCAACCTAAATTTACTTACATCAAATCGGAAATTACTGAAACTTGAATTTACATAAATGTCAGTTTCACGGTAACATTTCAACACTCCTTCTTGAAAATTTCGGTTGCGGTTACCCTGGCCGAATGATAGTCGTAATTTTTGCAATCTTGGATGAGGTAGTGCTTTGATTAGCATATCAGCTAGCATAACCTTAGTTGAAGAAATAAACTTCAATCTAATATCTACGTGCTCTATTTTTGAGCTGCCTTCCTTTCTTTCAACCGCCTAAATTGCAGCTTGGTTATCCATTAGTAACTCCATAGGTCTCTCGATCTTCAAACCTATTCTTGCTACAATTCTCGATAGCCCACCATTTCAACCTGTGTTTTTGATGCCGCATATATATATATATAAAATTCGGCTTTTATGGTTGACAGTGAAACACGTCCTTGTTTCTTGCAAGTCCAATTCACAATGATGCCATCCAACGTGATTATACCACCTGTTATCGACTTTCTGTCATCCTTTAACCCTGCGAAATAGGAGTCGCTATACCCTTTTATCTTGATCTCGATTTGATCGCTTCTTGATCCTCTTCATATGTTTGGTCCCTTTCAAATATTTCACGATCCGTTTTGCCAGATTCCAGTCGATCATCTTTGGCGCGTGGAGTCACCTTGTGGACCGCGAAAGAATTATATGGCCTTTGTGCAGCGCGTAATCCATAAGAGGCTGCCAAGCTGATATTGAAAAGACTTATTGATATATCTTGAAAGGACAACGTTGTCTTGCAGATTTGAATCTTCATATTTCATCGAGATAGGCACCTTCAGCGGGTGACGTTTGGCTAAGTTAAAATCTTGTCATAGATTGTCTATCATAATTTCTAGGTCCAGCGAATAGCCCTTGATTTTCTCAAAATCACTCGCATACCCAAAAACTTTGAAACCCAAAAACTAATGTTTTTGGTGAAGAAATTTGTTTCATAGCCGGCCTGCTTGCTTCAATATTGAAACTTGAGAAGACTCTGTATGGTCTTGCAATTTGTTCGAATCTCCTTCTTTCAGTTCCATTCCTTGAGTAGATATAAGAACATCTCGAGTTCACCTTCGCTAGCCTTAACATATGCATTTGGAATGTCTCCATGCATAGCGGACACGTTCCATTTGTATGCCAACGCTAGGAACACCTTGACAGTGCTCATCTCATTTACAGCAGCGAATGTCAGCGTATAATCCACTCCGAAACGTTGCTCGTTTTCACACGCGACAAGTCTTTTTTTGTAACGATCGATTTTTCCATTTTCATCTAGCTTCGTTTTATGACCACACTTGGTGTGCAACAGTTTGCAATCTTTCGGTATATCGATGATCTTCCAGACTTCGTTATTCTCCAGAGCATTAATTTCTTCTTGAATAGCTTCCATTATTCTCGATTCGCACTTTTCATGGCTTGAGTGATTTTTTGGTCCACTTCCGTTTACGGTGCCTGCGTCGATCGGAACTTGCTCTTCTTTGTCGACTTCTTACCTATTAGTTGTTTCTTGATTTTGTTGCCTTTCCGCGCTTCTTATTTGGTGCCTTTGGCGTTGCCATACCTTCCTTTTGCTTTCTCTTCGTTGGTTCCTTCTTGCTTGATTCTCTGAACCTTCTTGGCTTGTAGCTCCTTCTAATTCTTGGACTTTTGGCAGATTCTTCTTTGTCTGCTTGTTTTGTACTTGATCCAGCGTTTCGATGTTCCGTAAATGTAGCGTGACAACAACCTTGCGCTCCGCCTTTAATACGTTCTTTAAACCTTTAACCGCTTTGAGTTTTCCAACAAAGATCCCTTCTTGCGCCCGATGCGCCAGCGAATTCTTGCCTGGATTGAGGTACACCGTGCGGTGAACCAAACGCAACTATATCTCCAAGGCGCGGCATTTTTCTGGTCAAGACTTCAATTGAGGATGCTCTTTTTGCGTTAGCATTGGTAGGGATTCTGTTGATTATATACGCAGTATATTGCACTGCAACGCCCAAACGCAAGACTTAGACTGCATGAGAAAATCATACATCGAGCCATATTCATAATAATGATTTGGTGCACTTTACCAGTGCTCGGTTGGTTTCCAGATTCACTTTTTTGTCTTGAAATTCCAGTGTTTTTGTAAAAACCATCGAGATTTTTGAATCTTGATCTCCCATCTGTGTGTAATACTTGAACCTTGCAATTGAATTGGCATTCAAAACTAACCAAGAAACAATCATTTTTTTTGGCAACCACATCTTTGGTTTTGGCCAAAAACACTTGCACGTGATTAGACTTGAAATCGACGAAATTTACCATGTAGCAATTTCTAAACCGTCTTTGGGAATAGTTGGTCTCTTCAAGTCCGAACAGATAACACCTCCAACTCTATCCGTATGCACATTTTGACCACTATCCTTTTTTGATCTTGCATTTTTTGTCTGCTTCCCTTGAGCGCAAGTCAGGCAATTTAGGGCCGTTCTTACAAAATGTCCCGACGTCCCGGGACGAAATAAACGACAATGATTGGCTCAGTCAACTGGGGTTAGGTCGCGTCGGGACGGCATTGGTCCCACCATATGGCTTTATCCCACTGCCATTTTGGGACGTTGGGACGGACGGGCTCAGCCCATCAAAATTACAAATAAGTCACTCTTCAGTGTCTACAAAATAAATTTGCTTCTACTCTTATGCCTTAAACCTATTAGAAAAGACTGCGCTAACTCACGTAGTGACAGTTATTGCCGTTTATTGTGAACAAAATGGATGGTTCTCTTACAGTAATGCTACGTGTATACACGTTTCACGTCAAATACTGGTACACATTAAATACAAAAAACGGGATATATCCTTGTCCGGAGATCGATTCTTATTTTCGGGATATGGGACCGTCCCGGGGTCCCGTCCCGGGACATTTCATAAGAACGGCCCTTAGTCGCTTGTTATCAGTGAGTTGAATTCCACTTTTTGTGTCTTTAGCCAGCTTTTTCAATCGTGCCGTAACTTAGATGACCCATTCTTGACTTGTAAACCATTTACAACCTTTTTCCTCATAAGAAATGATGTTCCTGGCGAGGCTTTCCACAAAATTTACTCTTCGATACGAATTGTGTTTGTGACTCCTACTGCTTTTTACATGAATTTGTACCCAAACCCTTTTTGAAACCTTTAACGTCTTTCCGTCTGCTTGAAATCACGCTTCGTTTAAGTCCATTGCGTCCCGTAAGTAAATTAGATCGTTGCCGAGATGCATGCTTGCACCACTGTCCAAAATCCACTTGTATTTGTCTGTGTGTTCACAATTTGATGAGAAGGCAAGCGTACAATCCACCCTTTTCTTGCTGTTATCCGTATTTCGACAATTGCTTGAACGTGTCCGAGTTTTCCGCAGCCTGTACGCTTTTTAACCTTCAGTTTGGCTTCGACATAAGTAACCAAATCATTTCCGACTTGTTTGGGATTTCTGGCGTCGTTTTCAACAGCAGCGGCAAAGCTTCAGCTTTTCTAAGAAAATCCTTCCTAGTATGGTCATACTTTGCCATCAAAATAATCTTTAACTCCGGCAAAGCGTAATCTACGACATTTTCCCTTCACCACCTCCAACTGCTTCGGAAATAGCCAGCGAATAAATAGTGCTCGTTCCAGTTCTTTTTCGGGTGTTTTTTGCATGTGAATAAGTTGACAGGTGTAACAGTTGTATGAAAGGCATTCAACATTTGTTCATAATGTGAACCAATGCTGGATGTAAAAAAATCGACTTACCTGTTATAATACCTTTCCGCCGTACCGGAGAGGTAGATCGACTTTAATGTTCTCGCTCCACCCATAACCGCAAGTCGATCCTGCTATCGAGAACGTATAAATCTGGTTCTCTATTCTTTGAAACCAGCACCAAGTCCTCGATATACTTCTTTCCGTCAAATACTTGAATCGAAAGTTTACAGTCCTTTGATGATGATATCTTGAAAATTTGTTGCGGTGCCGGGTTAAAGTTTTGCACCGGTGGCATTATGCTAGACGTTTTGAAAGCCTAACCAGGTGCAAGATTGTAGTTCTGCACCGAAGGTCTTACATCGTTAGTTTTTTTGAATCGTTCATCATTCCCAAATGGCTTCCTTTCAGGCGAACTTTTAAGAGATGCCATGCGCATCTTAGTACCAAGCCTCATGAAATTGTTAAAGACATAGTCTTCCATATTAATATTTGTCGCTTCTAATTTATCCAGACGATCCGTATTTTTTTACGCGTTTCCAGAAATTTAGCTCCTTCTGATCCAAAACCTGTTTGAGTTGCCTCCTTGGGTCAATCATCCTCATTGTCATTACTTCCTCTTGGGCTCATATCCTGTTCAAAAGTAGTAGTAGCCTTTCCATCGTAATGCTTCACAATTTAGCGTGGATGTAATAGTGTCCAATGAGATATCAATAATCTGCTATTCCTTTAAGTTAAAGTCAATAACTTGTCGCTTTATCGAATAATTCGAATTTGCTTTGATGACTTCGAGTCAATGCAGTCCATGGCAAACGGATGTAGGGACTTAATTAATAAAAAGTATTTTAAAAAGTGATTAACCTTCTAGCTTATGAGTGAATGCATGCAAAGTGTCGTAAGTAGTTACGAACCCGAAATGAGACGTTGTTCAAATAGTCCAAAATAGGATCAATATAAAATAGTTATCAACCTAAAATCAAATCGGAAATTACTAAAATCTTGAATTTACATAAATGCCAAGTTTCATGGTAACTTTTTAACAAAAACGACTGCATGTGTTGCTAGGTATGGACTCGATCTGACGTGAAGCACCAAAAATAACGTTCCCTACCCTGGTCCATATTATGTGGTGCGGGTACGGAACTGGTTTGCGAAACCTCTCTTTTGAAGCGCGTTAGACGTAGCTTTACCGTGTAAAAATGTTTAAACAACATGGTTAAATGGCTAAACCATTTGAGTCACGTTTTCAAGAAGTTTTTCGATTTGAGTCACCGTTTGGAATTTACCCTATAGGTTTTGTAGTTTTATCAGAAAATATTTTACTTTTTACTTTTTAACTATAACTTAAACTAATTAATTTTTATTGGTTACTAAGAATAATTTTGAAATAAATATATTTATCGAATTAAACTAATTAAATAACAATCTATATATATAATAAAATACATCCCCCGTCGTCCTTGCATAAAACATCACCACCCGTATAGTGCGCAGGGTGTGTGGGGTATATCTGGGGGTTTGAGAGATGGCTCGGCTGGCTGCCGCCCGGCCATAAACCACCAAACCAAAAAGAAAGCAAAAACAAACGTACGAAAATATTTGTTTCGTTGCATTATGAATGCTAACGAAGGCACAGAAGATGCAAGAACGCGCCGGTACCGCCTTCGGCGGGAACGCTGGGCTGCCCGTTCGTCCGCTCAACGCGACCGGGAAAACGCGTTGCGGAGGGCAAGGGCAGCAGGCAGACATGCAAGAGAAGCAGAGGAGGTATGTGTATGTACTGAGTCATCCAAAGATATTTGCTTCGAGTGTTAACTTCTCCATCTGTTGAAAGGCGGTAGGCGCAGCTGGAGAAGAACGACAACGGACAGCAGCATCACGGAGAATGGCAGAACCACATTGCCTATGGAGCCAAAGGTGTGTATCCGGGTTATTAACCATACATGTAGGTGTAGAAGTAGTCTGGCTGTGAAAACATGTCTTTTCTTCCTAAATAACATATGCTCGAGCATGTGTAAGACATCGGAAGGTACGTGCCGAAGGCACGGGTCTTTCCTAGTAAAAATAATAATAATAAACTTTAATATTAGACCATCTTTGTAACGCTACGGACCCGACTCTACGTGCTTATTTTAAATTAAAAACATCTTTTTAGCATATTTAAAATTAAATTAAATCTTTCAAAGAGAGATTTAATTTTATAACAAGTATTGTCGAATTTAAGTTATTTGCCTGTCCCAAATCCGCTGCTTACGAGGGTATGAAAATGGTCTTATAGAGGGTTACCCGGAATGCTAAATCAGGGTACTCGGATGGTTACGCATTCCGGGTAATCTTTAAAAAAATCATTTTTACATTAAATCCCGCGACCATCCATTTACCTAAAGTCATGGCGATGTTTGCTTCGCGAGCGTGTCGAAGTTCGACTATGATTGGGACTGCGCTTCATAAAGAAGAAATGCAAAAGATTGTGTGGAATCTCGCGGAACTAGATCAACCGTGGAATTGTCCGCACGGACGTCCTACACTGCGTCATCTGGTCAATCTACTGCATCTCGATGAACAAGACGAGCCCTAACACCGGGTTTTGATTCACCTTCATCCGCGCCATTGTCTCATTCAAGACACTAAAAGCCTCGGTGTTATCACCACTTGAAGGTGGCAATTGTGCCTGATACTTCTCGCAGAGTTTATTATAGGCTTCAACGAGAACGGCATCGTGTGGGTCACCATGATACTTGGTATTGACAAACTCAGTCCACTCGCGAATATCGTTTTCTTCGGGCGAGTTCGTAAAACACCCGCCTTGACACTGACACTCGCCGCCATATTCTTTCGGTAAATTCTCGGGCGCCACAAACTCAAGCAGCGCTTTTGTTATGTCTTTTTGGCCACGGAGGACATGAATCCGCTCCCGCGTCTTTGGATTTACCAAGGGCGACACGAGTTTCCAAATCAAATCAAACCACGACGGGGGATTGACCACAAACACCTGGTACACCCGCTCGGGATTGTACGTGACCACGATTTCGTCCCACTTTTTCGTATAATTGACCACGTCGCTTGACAAATCGGCCATGGAAATGCCCTTGATATCGTAAATCTTGAGCATATTCCCCTCTGGAAACGGCCACGGATCGATCACTTTCCACATAAAGTCCATCATCCGGACATGGTGCATGATGGCTTCGTCTTCCGACACGCCCCGGCTCGTGAAATCATGCAGCGCCTTTTGTTGTCCCCCTAGGAATTCAAATGAAATGGGATGGCCTTGTCGAAAAAAAAAAATAATTGGACACTTGTATATCAAACGTCTGCGACGTGAGACGCTCTCCTAGTGAATCGACATGGCATTTACGTACAGGCGATGCACCTCGGTGAAAAACTGCTGTCATCAACAATGCGACACCATAAAAAGATAAGTCACCACATAAACGAATTGATGGGGTTAGTGTTACCTACCAGTCGAAGGTCCGACTCGCGCGCTGGCGCATCTTGCAACACCGCAACAAATTTTACCGACGTTTTTGTCACGTATCCATAAACTCGATATTCTTCAAAAGGCCCGAGAAAGCCCTAATACATGTCATCCTTCGAGCTCGTGATGCCTGCACCCCGCACTTTTTCTTCAATGACGTCCAACGACACGTGCGCAATGTAATGGAAACCCAAGTCTTCACCTTCCTGTCCAAACGTTCGAATGTACAGGGGAAATTACTTGCTCCACCTACACATTATCCATTTTTAGTTCCACATACTATTTCACAAATAACGAACCATAATCTGTAGCGTCATCCGCACGCGTTGGCTGCTAGTAGAGCCCGTTACGCCTTCCTTGACCACCTGCAGCACCACGCGATTCAGTAAGAGCTTAGGTATTTTCGCTACTAATTCGCTACTACCTTGCGTATTGTTGTGGTTTTGACCAAGTCCGTCACGTGAATGAGATTGTAGATATGCCACATGTCTTCCGGATCCTCAGCGCGCAGCACCGCAGATCCAGCGCCATCTTTTTCGCTGACATGCTTCTTCAGCAACTTCATAGTAACTTTGTGATGGAAGGGCTAGTGTTCTCTTCGGCCGCAACTTTTGCGCTCGCAGTCAAGACCTTAAGAAAAAGCACGAAATAAAATAATTAAAGAAACTGCAGGATGGAAATTTTCATGAAGCAAAACGAACCTGAATACTAAACTGAGAGATAAAAAACATCGCTATTCTGCTTCCTGCCGTTTTGAAAACTATTTGTCGCAGAATGCCAGTCAAAGAACCGGCATTCGTTGTGGAAATCTGCCTTTCTCTGATTTGTAAGGCCCACCTTGTAAGCTAAATAAATCGAGGGTTACGGACATTATCGAGGGTTACATGACGTATTTATTTATTAAATAAGGTTCGCAAATATTAATAAGCCTATTAATCTGGCAGATT